>BGPR01003203.1:0-145244 GCA_013235015.1 Araneus ventricosus
GTGATGAAAAGGGTCAATTATCTCGAGCCTGAGAAACCGCTGGCGACGAAAGGACAAGCCCAGAAAAGGTAAGGAGCCAATAAGGGCTCGCTGAGGTGGACTCCACTTACAAAATTGACGTGGATTTGTGGAGATGTTTTTCTGGACCGTTCCCCCAGGAGGAGGACGAGAGGGTAAAAAAGGAAGGTGCGAGGAAAGAGAGGACGGAGATTTTTGGAAGGCTTCTGAGGAAGAGGACGGCGACGAGCGAGGGCTCGATTTTCTTGGTGGTAACAAGATAGACTTGGGTCACTGAGACCAACTTCATTCTCTTTAGGCCACTAGTGGAAGTGGGCCTGTGTTGGTTAGTGAGCACTGTATAGGACTCTAATCGTCTGTACCTGAACTATCATTATGTATGTAATAATTTCATCTTATTTAATCAAGATATATTATTTAATCAATATTCAATAAAAACTCTTGCACGCACGTGCTAGAAATAAGAGTATTTCTTGGCTCTGGACCTTCCTCCCCAGAGTCTTTGGCTGTCCAAAACGTTACACCGGTGGTGTGGTATCCGATGTTGCTTGAAAAAGTCACTTTCCGCTACTGTAGCGTGGAATTTGCAAAAGTGGGTGCCGATTCAAGTGTCATTCTTGTCCCAAAATAGCCTTCTCTTGCTTCAAAACGGGACGCTAATCTAACTAAACTCAGCAGAACCCAGTTTGGTTTAGTTTAGTTTACTTACATTAACGTCCCGTTTTGAAACAACACGAGAACTATTTGGAGCGAACCTCGTAATTTTGAACCGCCTTCAGATGACGAGGATGACATCTGAGCTGTCACCCCCTTCTCCTAACTTCCGTAACCCACCAGAGGGAGGACGTTTGACCCACTATGTATGATTTAACGTGCAACAGGTCTACATACACTGCGGATCTTTAGTAGAATCGGGTTTCGAACCTGGAACCCCCGAAGCCAAGGACTTACCACTGGGCCACCGCGACAATCAACCGAACCCAGAGAACTGCATTTAGTTGCTACTTTAGGAAATTAAATCTTTCAACGTACGGTTCATGAAGTATCAAAGTCACTTTTCTTTTACACCTAGGAAGGAAAGTCCACATGCTTAAGTTGGCGGTATGGTATTTGATGTTGCTTGAAAAGTGCTGTGGCGATTATACGATATCAATGTGTAATTTCAAAGGATTTTCGTACACTGTAAAAAAAATCCCGTAAAATTTACGGTTTTAAACTGGCAGCTGGGTTGGTTGTGCAAAACCGTAAAAGTTACGAAGTAAATCCGTAGGCACAACGGTTTTATACCGTACAGGAACAAGTTTTTCCCGTAAAAGTTACAAAGTAAATCCGTAGTCACAACGGTTTTTTACCGTATGAAATTAAGTTTTCTCCGTAAAAATTAAGTCATCGAAGTAAGTGACGTCATCGACTGAGTTGAGTTGTTTTTCTCCTTCTCTTCGAGTTGAAATATGCTGATGTGTATTATCAATTAGGAATATTAATTAATCACAAGGCTTAATTATTAATTTCAATTAGTTTAATTAATATAATTCTTAATTGAACTTACTTGGACGATTTCGATGCAAGATGGTGACAAAACTTCTAACTCCTCCGAGCCGGGGATCGAAACCGCGTTCATAGAAATAAAAGGCAGTGTCTCTAACCACTAGACCACCGGAGATATCATAAAATGAAGTAAAAATAATCTGTTTGAGTTTTAAAGTCACTATAGCTCTAGTGGCGCCACCTAGTGGTGTAAAAATGAACTATTGCCAGAACACGTGTTTTAAGGTTAGCTTTCATGAGTGACAACAGGTTACTGCAACATGTGTAAACAATAGCGGAGATGGAACCCTATTAAAAACATGAAATGAATGCAATAAAATTACATTTAAGAAAAGGGAAAGTTATCATACGGAAAGCAATACCGTATGACGAAAAATAGAATTTGAACTGACGGTTTTAAACCGTTTATGGCTGGAGCGGAAAACGGTTACAAACCGTTTTGTCAACAAAACAGCTTTAAACCGTCAAATATACGGAAAAAGTCAGGGAAAAAAACGGATATTTTTTACAGTGTAGTCAAGTACATCCACGACCAAAGGATATTTAGGGCGGTGCATTGTAATGATATAGTTTTAATGATATAGACGTAATTGCCGCTACGCGGCTTACATTCGCTAACGATACAAAACAACAACTATCATTTTACATTTGCAGGTGCTGAGGAGCGCGCAACAACGCCGTCGTGTGGCCAATGTTTCGGCTCACACCCCACCGGTGAACACAATGTTCACCCAGTAAATATCTAACATAAATTAATACAAACGATTATTACTCAAATATAATTCTAACAAAGAACTTAATACTGATACAATATTACTAATCAAATCTGAACCATACATATTGCATAGTAAAAAATTAAAGATACACTAAAATATACATATATATATGATGAAAATTAAAGTTAGCAATAAATTTTCATATTACGAATTAACAAATATTAGGGTAAATACCTCAAGATCTCACAAAAAATAACTTTAACAGAGATTAATTAATAATGCGCTCTCTCTTAACATTAATCTGACAAAATAGGAACAAAATTAGTTCAAGTATATCATTCGATTTCTAAAGGGTAAAGCAATTGGATTGGTTTTTTGAAGAGACCTTTATAAGTTTTTATTAAAGAAGATCTAACATTATTGTCTCTTCCAATAAATATCTCTTTGATTACTCCAAGTTCCCACAATAATTTTGATTTTACATTCCCCTCAATAAGAACTACATAATTTAATTTCAAATTTTTATGAAGAGATGGTGTTTTAAAGTGATTAACTGTTTTTAATTGGAATAAATATTGTTCCTTCCAACGTCTCCAAAGTTGTCTCAAAAGAAGAGACTAGTAAATCTTTCTTTTTTTGTACGACTCCTTGGTTGTCGTAGAGTCAATCAGTTCGATAAAATGTACAGGGTATTTAGAGTCACCATAACCTAATTCGAGGAAGTGAGCCGGTGTGAGAGGTTCCGGCTCTCCTGGATAATTCTCCACATATGTTAGAGGTCGATTGTTGAGAATGACTTCAACTTCTGAAAGAATCGTTGAAAGTTCTTCAAACGTGACAAGGGTATTGCCAAGTATTTTGCTCAGAGGTCCCTTTACAGTCTTAACAAGGCGTTCGTAAAATCCACCCCACAAGGGGCACGTTCAACTATGAATTTCCAGTGGATACCGTTATCTGCGACAAAATTTTGAAACTTACTGTCTTTCATGATGTTGGTAAAATATGCTAACTCCCTTTGAGACGCTTTAAATGTTCGGGCATTATCGGAGTATATTACCTTGCAATTGCCTCTTCGAGGGAGAAAACTCCGTAAAGCAACTAAGAAACACTTTGTAGACATGTCCGGTACAAGTTATAAATGTACGACACGTGTTACGGCACACGTAATCAAAGCAACATAAGACTTATGAGTTTCTTGATTGTCCTTTACAAGGATATAACCTGTAAAATCAATTCCTACGATTTGAAATGGAGGAGATTGGGAAATTCTGTCTCGAGTCAACTGACCACTCAATTGATCAGTTGGTTTAGCGTTGTAATTTTTGCAAATGAGACAAATCCGAATAATTGTTTTGACTAATTGACGGCCTTGAGGTATCCAATATTTTATCGAAGTTGAGTCAAAGTTGCAGATACACCACAATGACCTATTCGTTCATGTTCCTTAGTCACAAGTCACTCTGTAAATTTACAGCGTCGAGGAAGAATAACAGGATGCTTTCAACCAAAGCATAGCTCTGCTTTGAGTAATCATCCAGTAATTCGTAACAAACTGTCTTCATCCAAATAAGGCACTAAACTCTTTATTTCAGAGCTATTTCGAAGTTTCTTATTGCTTCTTAAGGCTGATATCTCAGCAGAATAGAATTCGGCTTGAACATATTTGATCCAAAAATATTCAGCATTCTGTATCTCATCTGCAGTAAAATACAAGCTCATTGATTTGTTAATGTTTCTAACATTGTTTAGGAATCGAAAAACCCAAGCAGTTACTTTCAAAAGTGTTTTAAGACTGCTGAATCGATTTATGTCGACAAGAGATTCCCTCTGCTGAACATCAGAGACTCCCTCTCTATCACATGCACACTGGAACGATGTTCCAATTCCTCTGAGCAAAATTCCGAATCTAAAATAGGTCGATGACGATTTGGTCAATGGTCGGGTATTTGTTCAAGCCAAGGAAGGCCGTGCCACCATAGTTCGTTTTGTACTAATTTGACAAAAGATGTACCACGCGGAAGGAGATCAGCAGGGTTGTCCTTTCCCGGACAGTGTCCCCACCGGTTTGTGTCAGAGATTTTTTGGATCTCTTCAACACGATTTTTGACGTATGGTTTGAATCATGAAAAAATCTCAGCGTATCCATTAGTACGAAATAAGAGAATCGGTCCAGTAATATATGTTAGCCTCAAATTTGAGGCAAGATGACACCTGTTTGGCCAACCTAACTGACAATAAGGCTGCTGTCAATTCAAGTCGTGGCAACGTCAATGACTTCAACGGTGCCACACGACTTTTTGAGCAAACAAAATTCGTCTCGATTTCTTTATTACGAGTAACAAAGCTCAAGTACAATATTGTTCCATAGGCTGTTTTGCTCGCGTCGGAGAAACAATGTATTTAAAAATCGATATTTCTTGATCCAGTTCACCTAAATAGTACCGTGGTATCCTTATCTCAGTCAAGTACTCAGCTTCGCTACTCCACTGCTGCCACTTGTGGCTTAGTTTTGGAGGAAGTTACGAGTCCCAGTCTACTCCCAGAGTCCAAAGATCCTGAAGTAGACATTTCAATTTGATGACAAATGGGCCAAAAATTCATATAGGATCAAAGATACGCCCAACCACACTCAGAATAAATATTTTTGATTGTATTTTACGAGACATAAACTTCAATAGATCCTTCGGATCGAAATAAATTAAATCCGTTTCTGAATCCCAAGCAGGTCCTAAAACCTTAATCGGTGGTCTAAGATCAACAGCACTAGTTTCCGAGAATTCTGTACCAACACCTTCTTGCTGTGATAACAAATTAAGCTGTTTTGAATTAGTTCGCCATTTGTGCAGTAACATGCCAGCGTCACTGAATATTTGTAAGCATTCCAAGGTAGTAAGTACGTAGAGCATCCGGAACATTGTTTCGACCGCCAATGAGGTCATCAACATACACAGAGCTATTTAACAAATCAAATGTATGAGGATACTGTTCCTCGTATTTTTTAAAATGATGTTTTAACGTTGCTGCAAGAAGGTATGGACTAGGCCTAAGTCCGAAAAGAACTCTCGTAAAATTCAAAACGTAGGGCTCGTTATTCAAATTATCAGTCCAGAAGAAACGTGTGAAATGTCGATCAGGAAAGTCTCCTTCGATTTGAATAAAGGCCGATTTTACATCAGCTGTAAACGCTACAGGATTTTCACGAAAACGTAAAAGCAACTCAAGAATATTGGGATGCAAATTTGTTACCGTATATAGACTTTGATTCAACGATGAATGTCTATCTCCGTGACCTGAACCATCAAAAACAACGCGAAGACGACTTGTGGTTTTGTCGCTACGTATCACCGCAGGATGGGGTAAGTAAAATCCCTGACTATTCGATAAAGAATCACAAGAAGTACGCTCAACTATACCTTCCGTAACATAGTCACCGATTACATCCTTATACTCACAAAATAACTCGTGATCACATTTAAACCTACGAACCAACCCCTCAAAACGTTTACGCGCAACAGTTTTATTATTTTGTAAAGCTTCTCTCATACCTGGTTACCAAATTTTGGACCAAATCCGTCGAACGGTTGATGGTCTGTCGGACTGTATAATCGCATACTTGTAAAAATTATATCTCCTAAACCCTTTGGCTTAGAAAAATAAAAATTGGTATGACGTTTGCTAATATTAATTATAGATCTGTGCTCAAATTTCGTTTCAATCCGTCGAAAAAAGGTGTTCAAATTGCATATTTGGTTCAAAATGCACATTGCGACTGTGTGTTGGCGAGCGTTTCTCTTATTTTACTCAAGTTAGTATAGTTGGCCTTTGACCTTGGCGGTCTACGAAGGAAATTGTAGCGACCCGCAAACACGCGCTTCGGAAATTATGGCAACCCCCAAAACAAAACTTCGTTTTGACATTCTCCAGATGGACGCCTGTGATTAACCAGAGGTATGGTGAAATGTTGTGTGATATCTATAGTAAGATTTCGTACTCAAAAACGTTAAATAAAGTTGTGGTACCTCAGCGCCAGTAAAAATTGCGAACATACGCAATATTTTTGCAAAATATTAAGTTTTTGGAAATTCATAAATTTTATATGTTTCATTGTAAATCACCAATCATAATTTTTTTTCAAAATAACCAGGCCTTGGGTAAATACCCCAAAAATATTTACCTACTAACTGGTTGTTTACCCATCCCACATTACTGGTCGTATGCGAGAAAGTTTCGGAGAGACTACTCCCGCTAGTTAACATAGCAAGAAATATTACAGCTTATGAAACATCTCCTTTATTTAATTAATTTATCCCTCTTTTGCATAAATTCATAAACGCATAAATTCTCACATGAATCTGATAAATGAATATTTTCTTTGCAAAATAAACAATTTGAATACGCAGCTGTCAGCAGTTCGTTCGCTGATGCTCTCACAGACGATCTGTTATGATTTGAAGGGGCAAATCGCGAATGAACTTTTTGTTGCGTCTCCCTTTCGGAGTATTTATTCGAATTGTGAGGGCTTTTGATTTGTGACTCATGCGGTTTCACTAAAGCTTTCGTGCGATCTCGACTTTGAACTTCATCGCGCGGATATTCCGTTAAATCAGTGATATGGGATTGTTTTTTTCATGTTTTCGATTATATTCTAATGCCAAATCAGGGGGAATAGCTTTTATAATTATCTGAAACAAAAGACAACTATAGGGATCGGGAGAGATTCCAAGGGATTCGAGTCCCCTAATGTTTACTTCTAACTGATCATACAAATTTATTAATGCGATAACATCAAGCGATTTCCGGATTGGAGTCAGATTTAACAAACTATTCATATGATAGTCGACTATAGGTTCCTTACGTCCGAATCTGTCTTCTAGAAGTTTAACGGCTTTGGCCTCGTAATAGATCGGGTCTTCTTCGTTCTTTCTAATAAAGCCTGATTTGCCGCCTCCATTTTAAAACAAAAACACTCTAATTGCAAAACAAATATTCAAATGACAATACTAATTCTAAATGCGATCTAGTACAATTTTCAACACCTTCAAAACAGGAATTCAATATAACAATCTGCCTACATTAAACTCATAAAACTACCTCTCAAAATCAACGAAAGCGAACTATATCAACTTTTCAAACACCGACACTCACGAATAAACCAAATCAAATATGAGGAAATAACAAACTAGACGAATACCAAATTCAAAATTTCAAAGCGAAACTGAAACGAAACTACTCACTCCACCATGCAGCGAAAAAAATGGACGAAACAATGCTTGGTTTAGTGGTTTACGAAGACGAATTTCCGCCGTATGCACCATAATGTGGCGATTATACGATATCAAAGTGTAATTTCAAAGGATTTTCGTAGTCAAGTACATCCACGACGAAAGGATACTCATGGCGGTGCATTGTAATGATATAGTTTTAATTATATAGACGTTATTGCCGCGACGCGGCTTACATTCGCTAATGATACAAAACAACTATCATTTTACATTTGCAGGTGCTGAGGAGCGCGCAAGAACGCCCTCGTATGGCCAATGTTTCGGCACAAGTACATTTTCTTTTTATTCTCTCGTGAAAAAAAAAATTAACTTTAATATGTATCGTTGTTAAACTTTCGGGAAAACCGATAGCCCATTCTAAGACTTCCGCTTTAAGTTTTTTAAAGCTTTTGGGATAGTAATTAGATAATAGTTTTTCCTTTGACTATTTCAAGACCATTCTAACATCCCTGATTGTTTCTGTTAAGTTATGTAGCATCAAATAATAAATTCTTAGAATACTACTTAAAATGTACAATAACTTTGCAGCAAATCAATTGCATTCGGAAATTCATAGTAACACACACGTTGACTTCTACAGCAGAATACGATACGTATATATTTTTCGGGGAATCTTCTTTTCACGGATGAATGTATTTCTGCAGGTGATGATACATTTAATACCCGCAATGAAAAAGTGAGGGGCAATGTGAATCCATAGGCATACCAGCGACATTTTTCCAGTAATGAATGGGTAGGAATAATCGGTGACCACTTAATAAGACCTTATCTTCTGCTGGAATGCCTGGACGGAGGACTATACCTTAAAATTCAGTTGGAGGTCTGCCAGATTTTCTGCAGGTTTTTCTAATAGTCAGACAGCGGCGTTATTTGGTTCCAGCATGACTTAGTACCAGCCCATTTCGGGCGAGAGATGCGCCATTTACAATCGGCCAAACTGTAGTGTCTTGATTTCTTTTTGTGGGAGCAACTGAAGAATTTCGTGCATGAAGCTCCTCATAAATATGAAGAGGAACTCATTGCAAGACTTTCGCGAGGAAGTACACAGCTATTTCATGTCTTCCAAACCATATAATCCAGAGCATTCGCCAAAATCTCCTTCACCTCTGTTCTGTGTGTATTACCGTGGTCGGTCCGACTTTTGAACAATTATTGTGATTTTTCCTTTTAAAACTTCTTTTATAAGTTAAACGCCAGTTTTTTGTTTTCGTTTCGTGTCCTTCGTTTCACCATCATGCCCTGTAGCACCTTTGCATTTCCTTTCAGATCAGGCATTCTAAAATGGAAATTGTTTGTTTTAGTGTGTATTACCGCCTCTCTTTGTCCCATTTTTAAACTCTTTGTATAACATTAGTTAACATATTTTTCATTTAGTCCTTCTTTTATATAATTACTTGGCATCTAAGTTTTAGAATAATTCTAAAAATTTGATGAAAAGTAGTTATATTAAAGAAAGAATGAATGCAATAAACCTTGCTCTATTGCAAGCATTTAAGCTTTCCTGACCCAGGTACTCCAAGATGTCCTGTTTTGTCTTGTAAGGAAGTTTATGACATTCTGAGTTGCGTTTTCATGTTCATCCCACATCTGCTAGAAAAATCCAACACTTTAAACATCTATCATAATTTCTCGAGCCGTGAGAGTCCCTTTTTCGGGATCGGAGAGTCAGGGCTTCGAGACCCGGTTCCACCAAATATCAGCAGTATAGTGGCCTGGAGCAAGTTAAATCTGCCATCGTTTATCAAACGTCCTCACATTGATGTGGCGTAGGAATTTGGAGAGTGGGGTGACGTCTCAGATGTTGACCTCATCATCTGACCACGATTCAAAATCACGAGATCCGTCCAGAAGCAGCCTTAGTGTAGCTTCAGAACGGGATGACAATTTATAAATTAAATTTATCGTACTCCTCAATCCAGAGAAGGGCAATACCTGTTTCATGGTATGAAGCGATACTGTACTATAGACATTCCAGGATGGGAGCTGTAGGGATGTGTGTATTAAAAATAATATTAAACTAATTCCAATTCTTTAAAAATTAATATATTGATTCTATTGAGCAAATGGCTCTTGGGGAAACTTCTTTTGTTACTTTATTATACCATCATCCGTTGCCCATCCATTGGACCGTTTGCATTGTGAACTGCTGATCAACTGTTTCTTGCTATTGTAGCAGATTCTCTCATGTTTAATATATTGGGGAATGATGTATATTAAATTGTAATGAACTAATTCCAATCTTTTCCTTTGTTCTTACATCCATAGTAAACAGATTTTTACTGTGTATTTCAATAATTATTCAGGTGTAATCAACCATCTCATTTTAAATTCTTTTTTAAAGTTTACAGCAGTAAGATGTGGAAGAGAAGCGGGCGATTTTGTAGCCGAGGAGCCGCAAGTTATGTGACAAAGAAGCAAAGAAGAAAACTGTTACGGCCCCAATAAGAAGATAAAACGTTATCATTTACTCTGATAAAGGTGCTCAATCGATCGAAAGATAGGTGAAGACTTGAAATGAGAATTTAAGGAAACGGCCTTTTTACAAAAGTAGCGACAATTACACGGTTTCACTGTGTGCATCTCGTGCTCATTTTAATCTCGTACATAAGGAATCCAGTTCCAGTGATATAGAGGTAATCAAAAGCTTGCACACACAAAAGAATATTACAAGCCTTTGGTAGGAGTCCCATAAAATTTCAATTAATAAGACATTCTGAGGCGTTGTGTGTACGTCTACAAATCTATCATACTATGTATATATTCATCACAAATTGCTCTTATTGTGCAACCATTTTATATATGTTTCGTATAGCTGCAAATAAATTTATAGAGACGTTTTAAATTCTTCTGTTTCGCTGATTCTGTAACCTAGAGATTCGGCTGTACTGTCTGCTGCTGGTGGTCTTTCTTCGTCTCTTGGATTTAATCATTAAATAGTCTTTATACGATAGTCAAGTCCGGCTTTAGGCAATAAGCAAATATGCTGAGTGCCGAATTTCTCGGGAAAAATAAAAATTTGTGATAATATAAAGATACACCAAATACATTAACGGACGTTTTAGGGTAAACAAAACTCTAAGAATAGAAAGAAAAATCGCAGGTGGGGTGATCCTTTCGGTTTCCGAAAATGAACGCCTCCTACCCATGGATGACCCTTGGATTGTCCGTGTGAACTCATTATCCTTGGCCGATATCAGTGTCCGCCATTTGATTGATGTTAATAATTTTTTATCAGCTGGGAGAAAACAGATGAAAAAGGGAATATCCTTGTAATTGAAATCAAAGCGGGCACCGATAGACTATTAAAGGAACCGATCGGAGAATTGAATGGCGCTGAAGTAAGGTGGAATTTGAATCAGTGGAAGAATTTTGTTTCGCCTGTGAAGATGTTGTACCCTCCATGCTGACCCCTGATTTGTCCGGGTGAACTCATTAATCTTGGTTGATATCAGTTACTGCCAAACGACCGATCTTGAAAATTTTTTTCCACCTGGGAAAGAACAGATGAGGGACAAAAAATCCTTGTGACCGAGATTGAAAACACCAGCAGAAGCACAGAACTATTGTAGACTTGGACGAAAGGTCACCTGACAGAATGCATAGGTATTGCTGTGAATAGTGGTGTAGACCTTAATTAAGCAGTGCCGGGACGCTCTAACCTGGGCAACATAAATCGCGCTGTTTTAAGGACATTTTTAAAATTCTTTCTTATTTATTTCTCGTCAAAATAGCAGTGTTGGAATGGCGTTCCGTCTCCACTACACCCCCTGGTTGTGAAGTTCTTAGATAAATTAGTGGACAGTTGGAGAGCCAGATGACTTGCTGTAAAACTTGTGTTTTTATTCAATGCATGACATCTTGTTATATAGTTATTAAATAAAAGAATATCCAGAGACGCTGTTTTTTCTTAAAGAATTTAGGAATTTCATGCGACCACAGCAATTCACGACGTCGCAATGCATTAAGTAAGTAAAACTTATGTAATTTAAGAACAGAGTAAAGACAATATTCTCATGTAATATAAGTTGTTTATATTATAACTATTCATTTATTAAAATTGTAGAAAAATCGCCTTTTAATAGCGACCATTATAGGAATTCAGGTGTGATCTAACGCAACACTGTTTGACAGGAGCCAGCATGTCGGGGAAAGGACAATGCCTGATTTTGTCGGAGATCATCGCCGCTGCAGGTGTTGCCTAAACAAAGGCGTTGTAACAAAGTGGTCAAATAACAACTATGATTTAGGAGAGCTGTAACAAAGTCGCCAAATAATAACGATGCTTTAGGGGAGCTATAGTAAAGTAGCCAAGTAACAACTATGATTTAGGGGAACTGTAACAAAACGATGATTTAGGGTTGCAGGTGAGATTTAACACAACATTCTTCGACTAGTGTCGGCCATCTGAGGAATGACAATGCTTCTCTGTGTAGGTGTGTTCTAACAAAGCTTAGCGGGACAGAGGCGCCAAAAGCGTCCGCAGACGCGACGATAATTGCTGGAGACCAGACAAGACCACAGGGTCCTTAAAAAGCTTTGATTGTCAATGTCGCCTACATGAAGGGAGCTGGTCAATTCAAAGTAACGAAGCGTGGATTCGATGGACGATGGATAACATTTACCTTTGTAGGAAAAGTGCTAACGAGGGAGACATAAATGTGGAACCTTTTGCAGGTGGTAGAAAGGAATGCCACCTGGCTAATGAGGAGACCCGGATCAGTACATAAAACGGGCGGATTTCGTTTGTCGGGAGGAGTTGAGAGTTGGACTTCACCTACGCTGGTGAGCGTCAAGTTTGCTTCGAATCGAGACTCGACAGTACTCCCATCAGGGATTGCGAGTTCTGATATTTACGGATAGACCCGGTCCTCGGGCTCATCTCGTAGGAGTTTACATTGAACTCCGGAACTTAACTGTTTTTTCCAGCGCAGTGCAGGTTGGTTCGCGAAATTACTTAACTACTCGACCAAGAGTTACAGTTCCTCCCTTCGAGGTCATTTTTATTGATTTTTGTACATAAACATTCTAATCTAGAAAATGTCTATTACAAATGTATATATATAAGTTAGCTGTAAATAAATTCGGAAAGACTACTCCTTGTCTGAAAACGCCTCGAATTTGCTCAGCCATCAAACCGCGGCCATCGGCCGTGACGTTACAGCGTTGATTGACAGAGTCGCCAACGTGTCTGAGAGTGGACAATGTAGTATTCTTAGGAGAATACAAAAGGCAAACTTTTGACAGACTAGAGGGCCAAATCGGCCTTTGTGGAAGTGGCAATAGCTCAAGATGAATGCTTGTCGGCGATTTTTGAAGCTTTGTGAAATGAAATGCCATTTGACTAATGACGAGACCTTTAGCGTTAGATAGAAAGGTGGACCGGGGTTTAGACAGGGAGTTCGATTTTTGCTGCTCTGGGAACAGGAGCCAGAGTGGTCTTGTGAGGATTTTGGGATCCGAACTTGCATTTCTCCCAAGTAGGATTGCGTATTTTTTGTTTTCGGATCTGATCGTGCGGAAGTTCACTTGAACTTCGGAAACCGTACTGAATTTTACAGGAAAGAATGTAGTTTACTCTCGAAAACATTGAGGAGATAACTCAAGCAAGTTCACTTGGAACTGTTTCAAACCCGGTCTTATTACGGACGAACATTTATCTTTAATTTCTCGACCAGAGTGCATTACCTCCCCTCGAGTGTTTTTCATATCATTCATTGTGTAAATAGATATATTAGCCAAAATTAATGAATATTGTAAATTTTGTATAAATGTGATGGAGCTGTAAATAAATATATGAAAGACAAAAATTTGTCTACGTTTGCCTTCATCTTGCTCAGCCATTAACCGCGGAAATCGGTCGTGACGTTACAATCTATACTTATAAAAGGCAATGTTTGTGTGTGTGTATGTGTGTGTGTCTGCGATGTCCAGACGAATCTATCGCACTTACAGCTATAAAATTTGGCACACAGGTAGTCGTAATGGTGACTGAATGCACCTCGAAGCCGAAATTTTAAAATTTAATCTAGAAAATTTTTTATTTAATGTTTTGTGTTGTTTTGGTTGATTTTTCGCACTAATTTCTCAATAGAATGGTTTCGAATAACTGTACGAAAAAAATAGATAAACCATTGGAAAGAGCACACGATTTCCATCCTAATGAAGTTAGTTTCGAATTTCTAACATAATTTACTGAATTTTGAGAATTTATTTAAAAATAGTCACTTTTCAAAAATAAAATTTTCCGGAATTCTTAAAACTCTGGCATCCGATGTTCTAATAAAGATATCATTTTCAAAAATTTTTTGGTAGTAAATGAATTATTATTCTCTGATTTAAAATAAGAACGGTTAAAATATTTTATTTCTTCGATTTTAGATTAATTTATTTCTTGATGGGATCAAAGAATTTTTCTCGATTGCCGACTGTGAAGAAGCAAGGCGTTTCGCACTTTTTCGCCTTGGCTACGCCATCTGGCGGAAAAAAACTGCGGTCGTAAAGCGAGCAATAAAGTTCTGACTATATCTTTAGTTAGAGAAGACTAGAAAAAATCAAATTGATTTCAAGGAGCTATTTACATAATCTGGCTTCAAAGTTTATACCTGAAGTGGAAGAATTAATATCTCTTTTTCTTTTCTTCTTTGATTCATTTTGGATATATTTAAATTCTGTAATTTATAATTTCATTATCGCTTTAAAAAAACCGTATCTTCAGTTAATGTCATTGTCGCGAAGAGAAATAAGCGGTCAAAATTAATAATAGATATATAACAAATACGAAACAAACATAGCAGAAATGTAAAAGCACCTTAATTTTTAAACACACACCTTTCCTTTTTATCATCATCCCTTAATTTTTATTTACACCTTACATTACACATTAATTTTTACATACACTCCTTTCTTTTTTTCGTCATTTCTTTAATCTTCATCGTTTCCTCAAAGTAGTTCGTTTTCATCCCTTTTTTCCATCGATTTCCTAATCTTCATCGAAACTCCCCCAACCTCAGAAGTAATTTGATATCTTCGTAAACATCCGGTCACTACATGACGCGTTCAGTTATTCCCTTTGTCGCGTCTCCCGTTGGTAGCATCTCTCAGTTTTAGGTTAGTAATTTCATTTCTTTTATTTGTATTTCATTCAAATTCTTGGTTTATCATAATGTTCGGGGTAAAGGACAGTGTTTTTTAGCTGTATGCCAACACTGTTCGCAGAAAACATTATGATTTCACTAATTTTAACGGTTCGTATAGATTTTACTTACCCTGATGAGCATCTATACGCTTTTACCGATTTACTACAGTCTCTCCATTTTATTTTAATATTTTTTGACTTTCATGATATTTATATATATATATATATATATATATATATATATATTTGTATTGATTTTGTTTTCAAAAATTTATTTTAAGTCATTGTGGGCTTTAAAAAACATTTTGTTGAAATTTATGATACCACGGGCAACGCCGTGCGGGTACTGCTGGTATGTAATATAACTTATTTATATTATAACTATTCATTTTTGAATTAGACTTTAAACCCGAGAGTAAAAGAACCTGAATAATAATTTTAAAATGTTGCACTCAAGGATGACAATCTACGATTCAATTAAAAATATTTATTTTTACTGTTACGTTTTATTTACCCGGATTTTAATTATTAATAATTTTTAGACATTCCTTTAAAATGGCTTAAAGAATATTAAGTGGCTTTGAAAACAAAAAAAAAAAGGAAATTAAGATGAAATATTCAGAGCGTCATTAGTGAAATTTTTGAAACCCACAAGAAAAGTTCTTAAAGATTTGTAAGAAACAGATAATAGTCCAGTCGAATTATCTATAGTTATAAAAGACAATGTTTGTGTGCGTGTGTGTGTGTCTGCGATGTCTAGACGAATCTATCGCACTTACAGCCATGAAATTTGGCACACAGGTAGTCGTAATGGTTACTGAATGCACCTCGAAGCCGGAATTTTAAAATTTAATCTATAAAACTTTTTATTTAATGTTTTGTGTTGTTTTGGATGATTTTTCGCACTAATTTCTCGATTGCATGGTTTCGGATAATTATACGAAAAAAAAAAATAGATACACCATCAGAAAGAGCAAACGATTTCTGTTGGAATGAAGTTTGTTTCGAACATCTAACGTAATTTACTGAATTTTAGAAATTTTTTAAAAAATAGTCACTTTTCGAAAAAAATTCCGGTATTCTAAAACTCTTGCATCCGATTTTCTAATAAAGATATCATTTTCAAATTTTTTTTGATAGTAAATAAATTATTTTTCTCTGATTTAAAACAAGAACGGTTAAAATATTTTATTTCTCCGATTTTAAATTAATTTATTTCTCGATGGGATCAGAGAATTTTTATCGAATGCCGACAGTGAAGAACCACGCCGTTTCGCCGTGACCTACGAGAAAACCTGCTTACACTGAAGGTCACAGTTTCGCACTGGCTACGCCATCTGGCGGACAAAAATAGCCGTGATTTATTCCCTGCATACGTTTCGTACGGAATAATTAGAAATCATTTCGCTGGACGCAGTCGTTAAGCAAGAAATACCGGAATATTCGGACTTGAAATCGTGAAATTATGAAATGCCAATGCTGAAATAAAGCAAATTTTACAGATACATATTTTTAAAAATTTTTGATCAAAGATATAAATATTATGCATACTGTACCTCAAATCATGATTATAATAAAGATGTGAAAGTATGTTTTTTAAAAAATTAATTAAGCTCATTTCGTTATGAAAAAACTAAGTAATATCAAAGTAAAATCATGACAATGATAAATCTAAACTTATAAAAGGAAATGTCTGCGTGTGTCATTCTGGGTTATTTTTTTATAATAATTTTCACGTTGATTTTTTTTAATATTGTATTGGATTAACGTACTCTGTACTGTTTTCCTACCGTCAAATGCCATTATCGCGAAGAAAAATAAGCGGGAAAATCAATGTATATCTTTTGTTTTGATTTTGTTTTCAAAACTTTTTCTCGTCATTGTGGGCTTTTTTCCCTCCCATTTTGTTGAAGTCCTGATTTCACGGCAACGCCGTGCGCGTACTGCTAGTACTTTTATATTTAAAAATTATATGACAGCATATTTATTCCTTTAAGTTGCTGGTTGTCCATCCAAAGCATGGCACTAAATTACGCCATCAGATATCGGATGGGATAAGGTAGGGGGCTTGAAACATCGGCTTTTCGCGCTTAAATAAAATGCTATTAATATGAGAGGAAAATTTTAATAAAAAATATAAGTGTTAAAAATATATATAAAATGAGCATTCGATTGTAAAAGTACTTTAATTAGGACAGGAGTAATTTTTTTAAAAAATTGTAAATATTGATATATAGGAATATGTACTATACAGGAGGGAATATCTGGGAAAATTGTCAATTCGACATCTGCATTATTTTTTGAAAAATTAACTTTGTCGAAAGAGCAGGGTCATCGAAAAATGCCTGTAATTTCTGTCCGAAATCGCAGAGCGAAAAACAACCCTATTCTAAAAGAGCTGTGTGTTCTTCGTCATAAGATTTAATTTTATTGTATTAATTTTTTCGACAATGAATTTCAATCAATTTTCAAAACTTAATCAATCAATTGAATTAAGTTTTCTTTCCTAATTTTTCATAAATGTTATAATACATTTCGATATAAAGACAAAAATACTGTATGTTTATCTATTAAATATTTATTCAATAATTGACACTTGAATTGTATTCCCTTTTACATTCATAATTTTATTTTATACATTTATATTTTAAAGGAGGGGGGATTATTATTGTTAGCCAATGCGAAAGACGGGGGTTGGGGCACCAAATACATGGCTGCTTCAGGCATGAAAATTTCTAGAGCCGGCCCTGATGATAGTTTCTAAAAAACTTGTCAAATGTTTCGTTTTTGAAATTCTTACAGAAGCTATATGCGCATCTACAAATATTCTTGTTTATGGAATCCTTTAAACCGCCTTCTCTTATATAAAGCCATGGTTCGAAAACAATGAAGTATGCTCCATTACATGCTTTATATACTATAATCATCATATCACTTGACTTTCAAGATATTAATTAAAGCTTACATTTGACAAACAATGGAATGTCCCTAACATTTTAAATTTGATCAGCATATTTTCTTCCAAATTTAATCTTAATGCCATTTCATCCGTAATAAAAATACAATTCAACGAAACAAAAAAAAAAAAATTAAATTCCCTCAGATTGGTTTTCACTTAGATTTCTTCATTTCCTAAGAATTCATAAATACATTTTACTAGTTTAATATGTTTAAACATTGGAAAGTAATAATAAAGAAGAATAAAATTCGTCACAAGTGTGAAAGAATAAAATTTGTCACATCAAAACTTCAAAAATCCCTTACTTCCTTCTCTCACCATAGATTACTCTATTCACTGCCAATATTGTAAATAGTGGTTTTATCTATCACGAAGACTGCAAAGACAAAAAGCTAATTTTATTAAACCACATCTATTCACTGTTGAATACCTTGATTTCATCTCCTTATTGGATAAGTTCAATGAAAAGACTTTCATTTTGCTAATCAAAAATTCTAACTAAAACAGCAAACTTACTTCATACGCACGAAGTATTTCATTGGTACGAAAATGCAATAATAACTGCATTTTCATCCAACAGCATTTGGTATTGATTTACGATCGCAAACGAATTATCCGTCAGGTGAAGATATTTTGGGAAACATATCAAAGTTCCACTATTTTATCAAACAAAATGCTGACACAATACTAGAATAAAAGGAATAATTTGCGATAAAATAATCCACAACGCAGTCAAATCTCAGTAACATGCACTTTAAAAAATCTGAGACTTGTTATAATTGTCTCTTTTGAAGGATTTATGTGAGTACCTAACTTTTGTGAATACTTGTTGGCTAAATTTTAACAGCAGTTTTAAGAAACATAAAAAC
The DNA here is from genome assembly GCA_013235015.1 of Araneus ventricosus. Classification (NCBI taxonomy): domain Eukaryota; kingdom Metazoa; phylum Arthropoda; class Arachnida; order Araneae; family Araneidae; genus Araneus; species Araneus ventricosus. Next base: position 18,528 of record BGPR01003203.1, read on the forward strand.
CTTATACAAGTGTTTACTCGATTTTTATACTGTGGATATGTAAGCTCCGATTAGAAATAAAGGTAATTATGACAAAATTATACAATTAAAGATTTGCTGTTGTATAATTAAAGGAAGCGATTGCATTATTTCGTTTAGTTATTTATTTTCAGGAAAACAACATCGGAAAAATTTATTTCCAGACAACATATTTATAATTGTTGTTGTACTACTTTGTTTTTCCAATCCCCCCAAATAGCCTTCGTGTAGGTTTAAAAATGGAATGTTAACCTAAGTACACTAACATACTGGATTCTCCAATCCTTAAATCAGTATTTAAACAAGTTCTCCAGGGTGATTAAGGTTAAGTTAATTTGAACGATTGTTTGTTATCTAAGGTATGCCAAATCGCACCTTACAGGCTAACATGTTATTGTATTCCGACTGTTAGTGACAAAGGAAAAAAAAAACAAATAACAAGCACGTCATTCAAGAATATTTCAGCACCGAGGTTCTGTTTTAAGCACCTTAAAAAAAGCAACTCTAATATTACTCATTTCATAAGGAAATGGACCGTAATCTTTTCGATTATCATTGTAGACTACAACTGGATTAATTAAAACTCTTACGTAAAAAATAAGTATTGGGATATTAAGGGATAATAATCAAAACATTAGTGGTTAAAAGTTGAAGAAGGAGAGAATTATTGCTTTATAAGTTTTATTAAAAGTAGCTGGAATTTATCAGCAGCACATCAGTAATGAATATCAGAGTAGCAGAGAATAAACAGATTAGTAATTTTTTTCATATATCGCGATAAGTCGAGGGTAAAATCTTTTATACATCCTTCGCACGGTGGCCCCTGATACTTTTTTGAGGGCATCCCTCCATCACATCCATATCTTAACAGTGATTCCTAGACAGGCTGTGGGTTTTCTTTGACAATCACGTAAACAAATTCATTAATCGAACGTTACTTCAAACGAGAGTTGTCTCAGAGTGGATGGCTGTTGAACGTCTGGAGGCTCGAATTTTAGAATTCCGATAAATCTCTCAATTGATCCAAGTCCTGGAATACACATCAGGTACATTTCCGTCATTGGATATTCGTCCCCAAATCGTCCCTGAGTGAGCATAATGGAAATTATTTGTTTCTGTTCTCTGTTGTATATGCTCGTGTAACAGCTACTTTACCTCAGATTGTCCGATCAGTATACAAGGTGGTCATAAATTATTGGACCCATTTCAAAAACTAATACCCCCCATAATGTAGCAAATTCGTTTTTTTTTAATGAGAAAGTAGCTCAATTTTTTTTTTTCAGATAAGTTAACGCGCTGTTACGGCGCACTAAATCTGTGCAATCTAACGCAAGAGTCAAAATGACTACCGTGCAGCAGAAGGCACGTCTCTGGTTCCATGTAAGCGAATCGATTGTAATAGTCCAAAGAATTATTCGGTTAGAATATCAAAATTGTCGGTCTCCAAATAAGAACTCCATTATGTGTTGGCGTGAGCAGTTAAGGGGCGAAAGTCTCCCCCACCAGTGATGTGGGGTGGGTAAATACCCAGTGGGTAGGTAAATATTTTACCCAAGGCCTGGGTAAATACCCAAAAACTGGGTATTTTGCAAAAAAGGTATTTGCGAATGGTGATTCAAAATTAAACAGATAAAATTTCAAAAAATGGGTATTTTGCAAAAAAAAGTATTTGCGAAAGGTGATTCAAAATGAGATTTAAAAAAATAAGTAAGTACCCCCAAACTGGATTTTTTAAAAGTATTTGCGAATGGCGATTCAAAATCAAGCATGTAAAATTTATATGCATAATACATAGTTTATAATTTTTTTTAAGTTTTGCCTAAATTATGAAAAAAATACAATTGCTAACAGGATTCAGAATAAAGTATTTTAAAACTTAAACGGGATCGGGGATGATTTAGTTTTTCCGGTTTGAAGCTATGACACTTACAATACAGTAATGATTTTTAACACCATTTATGTTATACTAGTCGCCTTCGGCAATCATCTTTTCGCCGGGAATATAATTTCAACTGACTCTCTTATGCATAATTTGAAATTCATGGTTCCCTTAACAAAGTAATTTGAAACTTCAAATTGCAATAGAGATTTAACCCGCGTTCTTTACGTAGCCTTGCACTTGTTCTGTTCCTTGTCTATTTGAAAGTCCCTAATGGAGTCAAGTAACATCAAATTGTACGTAATCGACACGAACTATAATTTAACAAACTTGATTTCAACATCGAAATAGCGCGGGACGTTTTACGTCCAGCGGCATGTTAGCTGGCTTAAAACATGCCGATAAAATGAATTAAAACATAGCAACCATAAATGTTCAGTTAACTGGATTATTTCCTAATATACTTACTATCTTGAGAACTTCCCTTACAGATTGTACAGATAAATTGATCAAATAAGAAAGAAAGTAAAATCCAATAGGCAATCTTGGCTTTCAACAATGGAAGAGAAACACTCAATTAAATATTTCGTTTAACAATGAAAACAGTTTGACTTTCATTGTAACAATGAAAAGTTTTGTTTTAATATTCTGCTTAAAAATATTTTTAAAAATTTATTAAAATTAGAGAAAAATCGAATGACAACTTAATTGATATCGTTAAAAGGATAATTTTTTAAATTTTCAGATGGTGTAAAAATCATTTTTATGTGTAATATTTTCGGAAGTTATTAAGGAAAAATGCCAAAATGTCGCTTAAATTTTAATGAATTAAAATTTAAAAAAAACCTGCTACGAGGTGCACATTCCCACGCTTCAACGTATGTTTGCACAAATTTCCTTGCTCTAGGCCTTGCGGTCTTGTCCTGTAGAGCACCAACATGAACCCATTCTCCTTTATTCTTAGTAGAGATAGACAGCGCCAGTGAATCTTGTGATCCATAATTTACTCACATTGCCGTGCTGGAAGTCAAACATTCTTGTTTTGATTTAGTGAATACATAGTCGTTTACTTTACGTGTATTAATATTACTATATATTTTACGTTAAAAGTAAAAAAAAGGGAAAAGTTACCTGCTTGAGCTCTTAATGTTAAGAAAGGATCAAAGTATCCAATGTAAGTATTGTAATGTTGAGTATAAACATGCAAATGTAAGCAAAATGGAGAAACACATAAAACATATTTCAAAAGTTCTATTGGATTAAAAAAGGTTTTGAAAGGGATAAAATAGATGATGAATTTTCGTTTAATCAAATTCCAACCATGACAACTACATCAAATTTAGAATTTCAAGAACATTTAAGTATTGTTGTTTATGATCCAGATGAATGCCATCTAACCAGGAAAATTTGTGTGAGTATGTGTATCTAATATATCGTCAAATAATACAACAGTTTCAGCAACAAAAGAATTCAAATTTCTTGTTGCTGAAATGTTGTTACAAAGATCACTTAACTTTGTTGAAAGTAATATGACTAAATATTACTTTCAGAATAATTCTCTTTTAAAAATTGTTAGAACTGAAATTTTTTCTAACTGTTTATCAGCAATGTCTGGTACTTTGATTAATTAATCCAAAAAGAATGATAAACAAATGTATCTTTCATTTTAGTTTCTATTATCAACTGTTTATCATTTTAAACCAAACTCATTATTTTCTTTTTTCATTTAGTTAAAATAACTCTCATTTTTAAAAAGCAACAAATACATTATTATTTCTTTACTCATTGTATTAACAAAGGATTGACAATTAAGCCACGTATTTTATGTAAGATCTATGATATAGTATTGCGTTTTGTTTTTTCTGATTCATTTTTTTAGCCTTTATATAATTTAAAAGGTTCATAAAACTAAATTTCTTTTTTTTTATTTTACCTAATGCTCAATGTATATTCTAAACATATTTATTTTATGTAGAGAAATCATATTTCACAGCAGTGACTGTATTTTATCTGAATAGAGTTAATTGAAAAATAAGTACCCAGGTAAATACCCTGGGTATTTACCCTTAAAAATAAATACCTGGGTATTTTACATCACTGTCCCCCACTGATGCACATTTCCTGCTCCCTTAATTTCTCATACCAACGCTTGATCAAGTTCTTACATGCAGACTGACAATTTCGATACTCTAACAGAATAATTCTTTGAATTTTTAAAATTGATTTGCTTTCGTGGAACCAGAGACGTGCCTTCTGCTGCACGGTATCCATTTTAACACTTGCGTTGCATTGCGTAGATTTAGTGCGCCGCGCCGTAACGCCGCGTTACCTATCTGAAGAAAAAACTTTTTGAGCTACTCTCTCATTTGAAAAAGAACAAAATTGCTACATTATGGTTTTTTCTAAATCAATTTTTGAAATGGGTTCATTAATTTATGACCACCCTGTATTATATGCAATAAATCCAGAGTTAAATACTGTAATTTTCACTGTCTTGGTTCAGTCTTTTGTTCCAAATGAGCTTTGCAACTGTTTTATAATATTCATTTCAAAATAATGGTATTCCCCATTTTGAATTATAAAAAGTCGCGTCAGTAATTTTGCACTTTCCTTCCATAATTTGGTGCTCATGGTTGATACGCGATGCTTCATGCCCAATATTCCCAAAATGGACATGGATTGGAATAATGTAAATCTTTGCTTAAAAATTTAAATACAACATATTTTTATATTTAAACAACATGTCAAATCTACAGTAAAGACTTTTCTCGGAATGACTGCTTTATATGAAATAAATGCCAACGGCAACAGCATCACATAAAATCCCTAGAAATATACGATTTGTTTGTTAGTTTAACGTCCCGTTTTTAAATTACTAGAGGGCTGTTTAGGAAATATAAGAACATGTCATGATAGTGATATTTTCATTTGAAGCTGGATTAAATATTAAAATGAACTGAAAACAGTGTAGGATTTTATCTTACCTAACAATAAAGTGCTTAAAAGTCCATTAAATTGATTCTGTTACAGGAAATTTCGATCTTCAATTCAAAGACTGAGAATGTTCATCAAAAACAATATTAACTCGTGTGATATAATCAAGGCATTTCGATTGAATTTAGCTTTCGATCAGTGGCGGTTCGTCCATTAGAAATGCCGAGCAACAGTCCCTCCTGAAATTATTTTAAAAGCTTGTATTTTCGTTTTCATTCTAATTGGCTTACTTTTCAATCTTGAGAGTTCAATGATAAAGGAAAATGGAAAAAAATGTAATAATAAACGTAAAAGGAAGATGGAAAATCAATCAAGAATTAAGAGAGAGAGAGAGACAGACCAGATCTGCATAGAGTTTTGCCCCGCCTAAGGATCAAAATTTGCTCACTGAGCAACGAGGAGAGCTCTAGGGAGAAAAACGCAACCCTTTCTAAATTGAAATTAGATGTTATTGAGCTGCGTTTTCTACAGATCTCGATTGGCGCGACTTCCTCATTTGGCTGTTTTTCGCTTTTCTCAGTAGTCCAATCATTAAGAAGTTTTTTAAAAATCAAATTCTGGAGGAGTTGTAATTTTTTGCTCCTTTATCTTTTTTAGAGTGCTGAATTCTGAGGTTTGCCACCAAAAATTTTTATTGAATTTTAATTATAGACAAAAAGCACGGAAATGTTTTCTACAACTTAGGGTCTATACAACTTTTGCAGCACTGCTTGCTTCTGAGCTGACGAGCCACCCCTACTTTCGTTATAATCAAATATGTAGAGCTAGCTCTTCCTGTAAATTTAATTTATGAAATTTTAACAGTTTCTTTATTTATCATGTAATCTTTTATTATTACTTCCTGCTTCTACCATATATTTGGAGCAGCATAACCAAGCCTGGTTCTTGGACTATTAAACAAAATAAACCAACCAACCAAACTGCCATCGTCTTTCCTATAGAAGGGCAAAGGCAATGGAGAGTGATTTTCGGAGTTCCGCTGATTCAATCGGAGCCTTTTACCTCCACATCAGAATTAAGTTGAATTCAAATAGAATTTCTAGTTTTATATAGGAAAGAGAAAAAGAAGAGTTTAACTTTTACTAAAAGAGACATTTCCTACTAAAAAGAGATTGATAGAGAAGGAGAAAAGGGCTCAATAAATACAATAACTGATAAAGGTTTTAACTTGTGAAGTGAAAGTCTAAAAGGATTATTATAGAAAGTAGTTTTACATAATATGACATATAAAAACATATTAGGACAAAAATCAAAAGTTTCAAAATAAAGAACCTACTTTTTTCATATGTTTTCCTAAATTAAAAAAAACTATAATGCTTAATATAAATTTTAATTAGACAATTCTTGTAGCCCATTTAAATAACAAACAAAGCAGTAAAAAGTTGATATTGATCCGATCATTAGTTAAAGAGATAATGAGAGTTCCGTTGATATTGCCATTTTGAATCGTTGAGAGAGCTGGGGATAGGGAAAGCTTCAGGGGGATTTTGGAGGACTTTTATAAAAATACTCCTCAGGTAGGGATCCACAATGGAGTAAAATTCAGCTTTACGCTAATATTTGCCCTTTCAAAACCTTTATTGACTAGCTCCAAGCCTTTATTGCTGGATGAAATAAAAACTCCAGAAGAGATGGTGTCATTCAAATTAGAAAGAGTTACAAAGCGAAATAAGTACTGAATTAAAGCAACACATATTTAGATATATTTGCAGGTTATTTTTTCTGTTTTATTAAATTTCTTTAATAATTTTCATTTTTATTAGTTATAAATATAAAACAAATTTATAACCATATTTGCATTTAAAAGCGAAACTCATCATACGGAGAAACTTAGTCTATGTAGAGTAAAACCATCAAAGGCTATTTCAGCCATAATTGCTGTTTTACTTCAAAATTTTTTTATGAAAAACATTAATTTTTAGCTGCATATTTTCTCATAACTGGTTGAGAAAGAGCAATTATTATTATTTTTAAATTTATGTATAGTTATTGGTTCTAAAATTTGTGGTGTTGTATATGAATTTCTTATAGTAAGTATAGATCCATTTTTATTGAAAGGAAACTTTTTTCTTTCTAATATAGTTTGGTCAAAGGATTTCTTGCTTCTAACCTTATTTCCACTTTATTTTTGAATAAATAAATTAATGTTTCAAATGTATCATTATGTAGTTTCAAGGATATCATATTATTTTAAGCTATAAAGAATCTTTAACACTCATTATATGTATTTTATTTATTTATTTAAGTAAGCGCGTTTAGAAAATTTTTTGTGATTATCAAATTGGGAATTATTCATTTGCCACAATAATAACTGTTCTCGATAATGCTCTATTAAATGTATATGACGCACGTTTCCTCTTTTTTTCTTTTGTCAAAATGAGATGTAAATATTTTACTCTAAGAAATTTTTAAGACAATATTTAGTATTTTAGTACTTAAAAAAGTACATAATTAGAACTTTTAACCAATCATTCAAGAAAAATTTATTGCTCATAATAAAACCGTAACCGTAAACGCAGTTACTTCCGTCCTGAAAAAGCTTTCGGGGTCAATTGAAGAACGGCCGCCACGACAGCTCGGATACTGAGGTCGGATTCCTAAGAGCTATCACCGGCGACGGTCCAAACCTTCCCGAAGGAGGTACGTTCCGTCATCAGAGTGGGGTAACTCAACTCTCACTATTACTATGCCCACCAGGGAAACGAGCTTACTTATCCTGCGACTTCTCTCGTAGTGCCCCCCGGTGGGGTTGATCTCACTATATATCATATTAAAATCAATTTTAATACTTAAAATTAATATTTAAAATTAATTTTCTTCAAAATATTTATGGTATACTTTCGATTTTTCGCAATAAACTGGCACTTATTAGAAGTGCTTGTAAGAATGAATTTTTTTTTCAATTTATTTTCTAGCGTTAATCGAGCTTTATATTTTAAAACTGTGCACACAGTCAATAAAACACTAAATTATGTTTGTAATGAGCATTAAAATTAATAAGATTTTAGTTCGAAAAAAATTAAGAAATTAAAATAAAACTTTTGTATATTAGCTTATTTTAAATGCTTAAACATTCCAACACCTCCAAAACCCTTTATTTTGTGTGTATTTGATTCGCTTTATAATGATGTTTATCTTGCTCTCATGTAAATTTCGGATTTTGTTATAAAAATATTACAGTTTCAGAACTAAGTACGCAAATGAACTGGAAAGATGGAACTGATACCTCTCATAATTTTTCACTTTACTATCAGAAACTGAATAGATATAATATTATTTCTTTTTTTTATATGATTTAGTTTAAAGTTTTCTCATTCTTTTTTCGGGAACATTGCGATTTTTTTTAGAATTCATATTCTATTTGCAAGGAGAAATTCAGCTTCGAAAGGACAATTATTTTTAATTGTCTTTTCATCTTTCTTTGTTCATCTTTCATCTTTCTTAGAAACTGTTCATCTTTCTTTTACGATGCAAAATTAATTTAAGAAGAGTAGACATTTGAAGACATAATTTATTGAGAGTTTCAACGTTTTCTTGTCTTAACAAGCATATTTTGCTAATGTAGAATACCTGACTTGACTATTTATCTTTTTTCTCAAAACGGGACATATACTATTTTAGGTAATGGAATGTGTATTCAAGAAAACACATATTTCTTAATTTTTTTATCTATTAATGAAAAGAACATGTGAAAATAAGTAATTTACGTGTCCCTATATTTTTCTGAAGAACAAATTTGCTTAAGTATATTTGGTGCTGATTTCAAATAAGAATGAAATTCTTGGCACGAATACTTAAAATTTACTTTGTTAGTTCGCATTACTTTAAGAACTACAAACTATGTTTTTTCGCTCGTCTGCAACTTATTCATAAGAGAAAATACCCTTTCTACGGGTGCATTAATGCCGGGCAGACGTAAAATATATTCTTTAATTATACGAAAGTTCGTATGATTCAAATCATTGGTATGAAAGAGTTTGAAGAATTCCACCAACGAATTTCGGTTGAAACATACCCAGTGTTCTATCCTGCCACCGTTTGCGGTATAATGTAGTTAGAAATAAGTGCGAGCTAGCAGGTTTCTGATTGACTAGCATACGTTTGAGACGTATTGCGCATGCCCTGCCGTCGTCGCGGCACCGTCGCATTTTTGAAATAACTACCATAGATACTCTCTTTATGAAAACGGGACATTTCGGCGTCTAGAAACTGTGCTTGGGGACAATGAAACAGGCTACCTAAAAAAGGGGTGGTCCCATTCAAATTGGGACGTATGGTTGCACTAAAGTGGGACATTCACAGATGTTAAATTTCATGATTTTTGGAACATTGGATGGGAAAACCTTTTGTCAATGTGAGAAACCGATGAAAATTGGCGCAAAGGGATTGCACTGATGGAAATCCGAATGGTTTGAAATCAAATTGGAGAGGCCGGATGGCCTTTTGACACCTCGCAGCGAGGGTATAGGGAAAGCAAAGCCACTATCTAGATTGGGACCCCGCGAAGAGGCTAAGTCATGTTGAAAGTAAACGTGGAAATCCCCCCGTGTCGGGAAGAGGAGAGTGGGTGGGAGTAAGTCTGGGACTTTGAACCTTCTCAAACAAGGTGTCTCGAAACAAACTTTGGAACATCCGTGAATGACTTGCCTAAATGTTTCGACTGGAATGAGTGGAATACAAACCAGTTGTTGGGACAAATGGAATGAAATGGAGTGCTGATGAGTGCCCAGCTTAAGAATACCAAGCATGGCTCTTGCGCCATAAAACCAAAAACACTTACGCACTCGCTAATGTAGAATATTCGTGAAGTAAAACTTAATTCAATATTTGACAAACAACAGTTCTTAAGCTGACTCGCCAAGTGATAATTACGATTACGATTTATTCACGATTTTTGCATTGGCCAGCAAATTTTTGATAAAATTTTTTCTATATTTCAGTACAATAATAAAAGTTCATGTTTAAAAAACTTTATTTTTATTATTTCAGACTTTTCGATATTTGCCAGCAAAAGTTGTAAAGAAATTAATTTTGATTGAAGACATTTCACCAAAATTCGCTGAATAAGTATTTAAAGTTAAATATCTTAAGTAATTATTATAATTAATACATTTGCTAATTTTGGGGTAGCGAGAAATTTATCTAAAAGTGAATAGATCAAACATGAAAACAATTTAAGAACTCTGTGGTAAATAGGTTAAAAGTCAATGTTAGCCACTGACCAGATATCCCGGATAAGTTGGGTTGGTCTCAATTTTTAACTCTTCGTCCTCGCGGACATGATCCGATTTTGAATAAATTGTACCCAATTGTCTCATTTTTTAAAAAAAATAAATAATCCTTTTTATCAATTTTTAAAAAATTAATTTGACTTGATTTTTAAACATTAGTTTCTGGAGATTTCTCCTTCCCGATTTTTATTATTCCTAGAATATAGTCCTCCCCATTCACAATTCCATATCGTAAATCTATTGCTCTTGCAGACCAATCATCCCGGATTAGCCTGGGCAATACCGGCTTTCCATTTGCTGTTCCAGCTTGATACTTCCTCTAATATCTACAGCGTTCCTGGTTGAAGTTTTTAAAAAAAAATTTGATCACTTTTTGTCAACCCACTTATACAAAACTTACGTAGTTGGGTAATTTTTTTTATCCAATATTAATCAATGTAACCAAATTAACGTACTTGGGAAAACTTATGTTTACCCAAATACTCAAAATATCCAATTTAATGGGGAGGGGGAGAAAAAAATTGAGTAAATTTTTAAAAAAGAATTATTTACAGCAAAAGTGCGTCATTTAAACTTGCATTACTGCACGAATGTGAAATGACAGAAATAATGTTTCTAAACAAAATATTATTGGTTTCGTTTGTTCACCAAATGTCTTCCTATGTGGTTCTTTATTTAAGGATTTGTTCATCAGCATAAATGTTCGTACTAATATCTCACAAGAAGGTAAGCAGGACTGTAGATGAAATATCCTTTATTTTGTGGAGCTCCTAGTGAGGTAACATTCAATATCAAGCAGTGAGCCCTTTGCTCAACAGCATTCAGGTAAGTTTCCTCCACGTGCTTCACTGTAGATCGGACAACAAACCAACAATTTTTGATATCATTCACTTAACCATCCCGCCAACAATAGGTATAGCGACAAGATTTTCTGAATTTCATTCCGGAACACTAGATATTTGAAGAGGGGGGTCAGGCTGTGTTAAAGAATCAAAAACCGAGATAGTCATGGTAATCTGGCACGTTAGATCACTTTGCCATCGATACTAATGATACACATATATAAAATAAGCTCAAAAGAATCACGATATTAAACTAACACTATTCACTAAAATATATCGACCGTATCCTATGTGTTGTAGACGTTTGGAAGGAATTATTTTTAAAGGAAGAAATGATTTTTAAAAATTAGGTCCAGTAAATACTTTTTAAAATTTTTTAATACGAAGCATTTGCTTATTAGCGAAAATCGAGAAATTACAGAACATTTTCTTTAAAATTGATTCAAACATCCTTTTAAAACGGAACAAAGAATGAGAAACCAGAACTTCCACGGCTGTTGTGGACGTCTGGTTACTTCAGGATAGGTAGAAAGAGTGGTAAATTTACTGTTGTAGAACCAGTAACGCAGTACTTTTAACAAATAAACGATTAAAATTGCAGTCTCTCGTTCCTCTGAATGAGCTTTCGGCATTTCGACCGTAGTAATTTCTTCAAGATTTCTGAGAATTCACGCACTCCTATATAGTGGCGTAAGGAGGGTAAGTGGCGATCGAGTGCATGGTATTATTTTTGCGCCCCTTCATCATATTTAACTTTAAAAAGTGACACAAACGCACTAGTGTTTTGCCTCCATGACGCCCCCTAAGACTGGCGGCCGGCGATTTTATACTCCCTTGCCTCCCCCGGTCGTTACTCCTCTACTCTTATATGCTTGTAATTAACTGTTTAAGAAGCTTTATTTACATTTTCTGTATATCATTAGAAGAGAGAGTGCATTTACCTTTCTTTAAGTAATTCAGAAAGTAAATATTCTGAAAATAAGCCAATCCAACTGCAATCTCTCGTTCCTCTGAATGAGCTTTCGACATTCTTCGAGAATTCTGGGAATTCACGCACTCCTATATAGTGGCGTAACGAGGGTAAGTGGCGGCCGGGTGCATGTTATTATTTTGGCGCCCCATCATCATATTTAACTTTAAAAAAGTCACACAAACGCACTTACGTTTTGCCTACGAGACGCCCCCTAAGACTGGCGCCCGGGGTATCTATATATCCTTGCACACACCCCGACCGCTACGCCTCTGCTCTATATGCTTGTAATTAGCTGTTTCAGAAATTATGCGCTAAAACCCTTTGGGTTGAGCGGGCTCTTTGGGCATTGAAAAAAAACTGTTTCAGAAACTTTATTTACATTTTCTGTATATCATTAGAAGAGAGAGTGCAGTTACCTTTCTTTAAATAATTCTGAAAGTACAAGGACGTTGAGGTGATCATCCTGTGATATCCAAGAAGGGGGCATCATAAATAATACATAGCCCCTTTTGCTTCAATACAGGAGCAAAATTCGCAGGAGGCATTCACAGCTTCCAATAATGAGACAGCGATTGGAGACCGCCCATGTAGGTCAGTATATTAACATTGACCTTCTTAGCACTGATATATTCGTGGGTGTTCGCACTTCTCTTTCTTTTTGCAAGCAAGTCATTTTGCTCGAAGTCTAATCACTCGATTTAGAACCGTCCTCTTAACTGAAGTAAGTACATAGAGTTTTATTTTTTGACTAGTTTATTAGGTTACTTGAGAAACATTAAGTAAGAATGAGATAATAAATTCAAAGCAGTTAAATGTTAAACATGCTGATAGCCCAGCATTAATCCTCTGGTCTCTGCAGACCAAATTAACACCCACTTCATCAGTGTAAAGGATTAATAGTATATGTGTTTCATTTAATCCGTTTATTTAGTACAATCAGGGACGGAGAATTAAATAGGGAAAGTAGGCAACTGCCTATATACCCCGAAACTTTAGGGGGCCCCGTGGTATCGAGATTTTTTTCTGCGGTATTTTCAGAATAATTTAAATTTGTGCTTTCATTTAAATTGCAAAGGCCGTGCACTCGAGCTTATTCAAATTAAAATCAAGTATCGTCTAAGTTTCGGAATCTTATTCTAACAACATTACTAATTAATTAACTTTTGCAAGATTTATATGATGTTGTTTAATAAATTTGAAATTTGGTTTCTAATTTTAAAAATATCAGATACTATAATTAAATAGTATTTAGATTGTATTAAAAATGTTTTGTCATTTTTTTACTATTTTGTACAAAATTACTTTCAAATTTAAATTTTGCATTTTTTATACGCTATAAACTCAAATAAACTCTTGAAAGTGATCCGCAATTAAATGGTTTACTATTTCAGTTCGTCAAAATTAGCTACTTAAAACTGCTTATATAGAATTTAAATTAAAATCTAAAATATCTTGTTTTGGAGGTTGGAGTGGGAAAAAGGGGGCCCCGAGACTTGTATTGCCTAAGGGCCCCTAGAGTGATAAATCCGGCCCTGAGTATAATGTTATCCATACTTATGCAACATTGCATTAGACATTTGTTAAGATTGATCTTTTGTTCCCTACAGACTAAATTAACTCTTCACTAGTAAAAGGGATTAATGATACATGTGCTTATAATTAATCCGTTTATTCACTAAAATTGTATGCATACTTCTATGTGAATGCAATCAGACATTTGTTAAAATTGCAAAATTGGTGGAATTCGTAAAAATTTATAAATTAAATTATGGAAAGAAGCACCCAAGATTTGATGCAGAAACGTAACTGTCGCCCAGAGTTTGGTAATGTGTTTATGAATTTATTCTGGTCATTTACCTTGGAATGAATTTCCACGATTAGTCCGTTAACGCCCAGAGTCCTATTTATAGGACAGTTACAGTTCACTTCCGTGGCTGAACCAAATGCATTCCATTCTTTCTTCCTCGCTTTTTCTATGTATTTAATAGGCATTACCAAACTCCTAAACAGTTTTCAGCAGGTATATACCACCAGTTAGCCAGATTTTGAAGTCAAAGTGCCGTCATTATGAATTTATTTTTGATCTTTTCTTTGATTCACTTTTGAGGTAATTCAAGGAATTAAAGTGATTTTTTAAAATATTTTACTGTATTTCAAAAATCTCTAAAATTTATGTAAAGAAAGTTTTTAAAAAATAATTTTTGCCGTTTTTTTAAATTTTTTTTCTAAAAAAAAAGAAAACCCAAAAGAATTCTTTTTTTTTCTTCTATTTAAATTTTACTTCACATTTTACCTAGTCTTGGGGTTTTAAACGTAATGTAATAGACATTTATTGAAATACATGCCTAAAATTAATTTAGGCGTTAATGGGTTAAGAGTTTCGAGTAAAAAAACGCATTTAGAAACGGAAATTTGTGGGTCGATTATTTCGAGATGTATATAAAATGTATTTAGAATTAACTGGTATTTATGTATAAAAATATTACACATTTCAATGGCGAAGCATATTTATCTTTCCATTTCGTAGATGTTAATTTTTATCCAATTAATAGCTAAGCATGATACTTACAATAATAAATCTTTTAATTATTGCAAGAATATGGGTGTGTATAGGTGGATGGGTGATCCTCGATAGCTGCTTGTTCTAAAATATTTGCTAGTTGACTTTTATTCCCTTTTATAAGAACTCGGTCACAATAATAATCCAACACATGAAATGTTGGCCTAAATGTAATTTTAATCGATACTATTTTTAACACTCATAATATTTCATGTTTACTTGTTTTCAGCAATGAAAAATGGCTGTTCGACCAGCCACAATAGATTGGTATTGGAGTTTAGGTCAGTATTCTCACATTTAAAGGCTTTCTTAGAAACCTAAAAGAAAAAGTGAAAGCGTTCAGTTTGTTTGAAAATCAGTTGTTTTAATAAAGCAATTAAAATGAGATAAATTGCATATAAATATTCATAAAATATTGCAATTTTGTTTTAATTCTCAAGAAATATAAAATAAAGGACTTTCAAATTTAACACAACTTGAAAGTTGAAAAATAACTTCATTTTTAAAACTGCAAAGCATTGCCATGAAGGTGTGTAACTCAAAAAGTGTAAAATTTTCTATCAACCGAAAAAAGTCTTTGAGATATGAACCTGATAAATATGTAACGCATTTTCTACAGGAAAAATGCACTGAAGTTAATTTCTTTAGTTATTTTTTATAAAATTCTCTTAACTCGAAATATTTTCTTGTCAGTAGTGAACAGGGCAATCCGGAATATTTTTCAAACCGGTACAAAGCGTCAAAAATTAAAACTACCCCAGTTAATCTATAGTATCTGGTTACTTAAGGTTAGACACAAGCTCGGAAAAATTGTCTTTTTATAAGGTTCTATGCTAGCTTGAAGAGTTTTCTGCATGACTATGATGGCTCAAGTCTGACCCATCTTAAAATACTGCTGCTTGTGTAAATCTGACTTGTGCGTTTGATCAACGGAATTAATTTCTTTGTGAATATGGTATAAAATGTGTAAATAAAATTAATTAAATTTATTGTTAGGTATCATTTTTACTTTACATTCTTTAAAAAATACAGTTTTCTGAATCAGTCTGTATAGTCCTCAAATAGTTTTGTAAAGGTGAAAATATTTTACTGACAATTCTCATCCCAAGTTGCTTCGACTCAATCCCAAAATGTTTCTAGAAAGAATAGCAAGGCCTGAAACTGACCCATGTAAGTCTCGAGTAAAAACTTCGCAGAACTAGTATAATCGATAACAATGTCTATTTTTCCAGTGATTAACGTTTGAAAGTTTCACAGTGTTTAATATTTTTATATTGTTGTACTTTATTCGATCAGAGGAAATAGGAAGGTAACCATAAATGCGCAGGTTGCATTCTTTTTTGTGAAAACTGATTAATTGACATTCAAATGTTTAATTTAAATATGAGCTTTAAACGTTAGTTTTAAATTATGAAGTTACATAAAATAAGTTTCAGTCTAAATTTTAAAGGGCTTTTTTATTAATATAATTGACGTATGTTATGCAGTGAAGAAAATCAGACATCTATCATAATCAATTTCTTGCTTAAAATGTAGTTTCTGAAACATAGTGAGAATAAAAAACTGAACATTTTTCTCTTTACTTGGGACTTTCTTAGATGCATCATTTTCTTACACTTTCTTGATTTTATTAGAATAGAAGCTGGTGAATAGAAAAACGATTACTTGGGAAAATCTCCTCAGTTACTGCTGTTTTTCCCGTAAGAGTACTATTGTCGTAACTAAACAAAACTGAACCGAAAGCACGTCGTCGTGACTAAATAAGATGAACGGACTTCCATACATTGATCGATGTTGACTTGAACATTTTTTCCATGTATTGATTAAGTTGGGATTCTCTTAAATTTTAATATCTTTTCGAGTACAGGATTTTACGAAAATTAAGAAATAAAATAATACCTAAATGGCAATTTCGATGGAACTTACCTATGAAGCACGTTTCCCTTTTAGTTAAATGCCAGAGGTAAATCTTAAATGCTGCTAAGATTTTTTATAAATCAAAATTTCATAATACGCGGTTATTTTCCATAAAGCCACTATTGTTTTTTGGCAAGTCTCATGATTAAGAATGTGGAACAGGAACTGGCAGCTTTGGTCCTTACATCCATGCACCCGCAATTTTTAAAAACTCTAGAGAACAAGACTCTCATAGAAAATTGATAGATTTAGTATCTTAAGGGGAGTCAATACCCGATATACTTTTAAAAATTCGATTTTTTTATGTATTTGAAATCTGCATTTCAAGACCTTGCCAACGATATAAATCTTTTGCTCTTGTTCACATTAGAATTAAGTTAAAATAAACTTTAAAAAATTGTATACAGATTAATTTAACACAAGATTTTACCTTTAACTTGAATTACCTCAAAATGTTATTTTTGCAACTGCGTGTGGCTTTCTCTCAAAATCTACTTTATATATGCTCTTGAAATTTTTAACATCTATTTTATACATATAAATGTATATATTGATGTGAAATTTTTTCTGATATTCCAAAAATATTTCTTAAGAGGACATACGAGTGTTAAACCTCGAAAATTTTCGATTTCATGAAAAAATATATATTATTTCCCTGTCTTTTCTGGACACTTTAAAACAATCAGCGTTAAAAAATTCCTATAATTATGAAAGTTGTATCAGCTCTTCAACTTAAACATTGAATATGGCCATATCTTTAAAGCGATACATCTCAAAATGTGTTTTTTTTTATATATATATATTGCGCGCACGATATCGCAAGAACTATTGAAGGGTTTTACATAAAATTTTTACTGAATATGTATTTTGCTATGTTCTACAAATTGAACCATGTTTTTGTTCATATTTCTCCAACTAAGTGTTTTTGGAGGGATTAGAAAATTTGAAATTTTTAACATTTTTATTTTAAATTGGTATATGAAATAAAAATTAAATTTAAATGTTAATAAATTGAGGTTAAGTTTCTTAAACAGACTGTTTGGATTACTTAGATACCCAAAATATTGTGTTTAGACAAATATTTTATCCGTAATCATAGGCGCAAGGTGACTATCTCATTTTTTCTTCAAAAATTATACCCATACTTATTGTTCTCTCAAATAAATACATAGCAATATGAAGGTTTGAAAATGTATGTACTATAAGCGAAATGACAGATATTTTTCTAGAAAAAAAGTAAGTTTTTGAATTTCATTGTTTCAGAGATATAATGTATCGAATTTGACAGTTTTCCACCATTTTTTCTAGGTTTAAGAGTCGTATGTCCCCTTAATAGTGCTGACCTCGTGTTAGAAAACGGCAGTTTTCGAAAAATTCAGTGACATTCAGTCAAATTTTTTTTTAAAACCAAGCTATATTTATGAAAGAATTTCACCTCAGTATAGAGATAAATGTCTACTTAAACTGTATAAAAAATTTCAAACATATATCTATAATAGATGGTATAGTGAGTACCGACTCCCCTTAAAGATCTTTAAAAATAGGAGGCTTACCGAGCAAATCTCCAAATCGTTAAAAGTTAGAAAAAATGCTGAATGCAATGACGTAGCGAACGCAGGGGTGTCAAAAGGGATACTGATGTCCCAGGTGCCAATCTTAGGGGGCTTCATGTAGACAAAGTATTATTGCGTTTATACAGGGTGACAATTATTGAGCTATATGAAATAAAAAATAAAATTTTCAAAAACTACCGAGTTAAAAAAATTTATTAAAATTTTAAAAGCAAGTGCAGATATTCGGTTTTAGTTTATGATATGATCGATATGCTTGCCATCAATGGCTATGATGTGGCGCAGACGAAGAGCAAAATTCTGCAAAAATCGCTGAAGTGTCGAGACATCGAAACTACCAGTTCTCTCGAACTTTTCAATCACATTTTTTTATTCTTATAACACTCGGACCGGTTGTCTTCAGCTTGTACTCGGTCGCAAATTTCCGTTTAACCCCAATCGGGCTGTTACTGCTCGAATAGTAGGCCTTGACGATCGATACACGCTCAGAAACGCTGTATTTACACATTTTCAACGAAAAATGAGCAACAACAATAAGAGTGCGCATGCTAAAAAAAAATGCCAACATGACCGGCAATCAACCGCCAAATTTTAACTGAATCTCGCCAGCGGTTCAAAAGTTATCAAGGGTTTTTTTTTTCATATAACTCAATAATTGTCACCCTGTATATCACTTCTCAAAGCAAAGTACGACGAGGACCCCAAAAATTAATGCCATATCCCGGGCGACATTTACAGTTATTAAACCACTGATGACGAAACAGAGGGCGAAAAAATTACATTATTCTCCGTGCGCCACGCCACTTATCCTCGGCACGCCACTAGTTAGACAGCGATTCATGGCGGCAATTTGTATTCTCCTAAAATGCTTTATACTTTTTCATTATTTTGTTTCTAATGGACTTTAGTAGTATCTTTGAATTAAGTAGTTTTTTTTAATTCTTATATTTTCCTAGGAATTCAGTTGGGCAGTATCGCAGTAGAAGACAGTCTTCCAGATCAAAATCAAATAGTATTTAAATTTTTAAACTAATAGTTATTACTTCTAAAATTGTTTATCGTTAATTATAATTTTATCAAATACGTATTCCCGTCATTGGGTCATAATATCCCTCGCAGTTATCTGTTTCTGTGATGATAATATGAATCACAGAATATTTGCGTTTTTTTTTTTTTTGACCGTACTGTATCAGCTTATATAAGTCTTCGTTCAAAACTAAAACTTACAGGGACACACAAACTGCAGAGATAAAAACATATGAGCAGTTCATCTAAAAGAAACTTAAACATTTTTTTATCCGATGTGTCATAATAATTTTTATGTTTTACATTTTTTTCTGGGATTGTTCGTAAGTTTATTACAATAATGAGAAGCAAACTAAATCAATGTTAGACAAATACTTAGGTCACAAAAATTTGGATCGAAAGAATCAAGTATTTTTGAGAACTGAAATTCAAATTTGTTAGGATTTTATAACAGAAGTTGAGAAAATACGCTATTCTTATCACTTTATAATAGTTGGTTAGTAGAAATTTTTTTCAAAATTAATCATGCATTTTTTGAAAAAATAGTCTGAAAGCTTCTGTTTGTGCTGTAAAGAGTAATCAAGACGAAGTTAAAAATTAATTGTTGAATCAACTGTTTCATGTTAATTAAGATTTTCTTTTATGTATGTTTAACTTATCATCACTAGAGAATCAAAATGCAAATAGTTGAACACTTTTCTGTAAAAGACATCTCTCGTGATTCATTTTTTGTTGTTGTTAACGTAAAATAAAACTATATCCTTGAACTCCTTTTCTTTTGCTCCTCAGTTTTATGGCTGATTATCAGTTGCTTAAAATAAGTAAAGACACCATCTCACGACTCTGTGGTTTCCAGGGAATCACGTAACTGAAAATTTTGCCCGGAAAAATTTACACAAATCATAAAGTAAAAAATTCCAGTATAAAATTTACGAAGAATTTTTTTAAAATGTACTTTGTATTACATCTCTGTCTTTTATTCTTGATGGAAGATTCAACGCTTTTTCTTCAAAACCTACCTAATATATATTTTAACAATTACTCTTTAGTGTTTTACACCACTCACTACTCTAGAAACCAAACAGTTTGGTATAGCTCTAGCTGCAATGGTTCCTCATTTTTATTTGATCGCACTTTCTGAGCTAGCCCCAAAAGAATTATTCACGTGCATTTTTTCTTTAAAATATCGCATTAACTATTTTCCTTAACTTTTGCTTCGAGGGACTTAGCTACAAAAATAGCGCCCATATTCGTTTCAAAGTCTTTTACAAGTCTTTTTTTATTTCTACTAAATATCAAAAATAGTAAATTTTAACCGATTAGCAAAGTATTCGTCTTATCACAATACAGAGGCTGTTAGCACAATTTTTAGACGATTTTGTTTCGCTGTAGGGAAAAATTGTCGGCGCGGAAAAATTTATTTTCACAACAGTTAGATTTTCGGAAATATAGATTATTGTCTTCTACCTAAAAGTTTTGTTTACATGCAAAATGGCGTTTTTAAAAGAAGCTATAGATGCAAGGCTGCGTTTTTGCTCTTTCCGAAGAGAGTTTTACTCTTATTTATTTATTCAAAGACGCTGTGAAGGCCATGGATTTTCGATTTCTAAACCACAATAGGTAATATTTTTAATAAGAAAGTAAAAAAACGTTATTTTTTCTTCCAGTGGAAAATTTGTTTCAAATATGAACCAAGGAAAAAACGCAGTTCTCTGAATATTGCAAAGGTGAGTTCTTAAATGTTAAAGGAAAACTCTTCAAGTTAGATATTTGTTGTAAAATCATTAAAATACTCAGAATCAGCTATAAACAAAATTATTAACACTGATTTGAATCTTAAAAAGACCAAAAAATATAATGCTCATCTTCTTTCTCCACGTCATATCCCTAAACGAAGAACACGATGCAGAATTTTTTTATTAAAAGCATTTATCCGGCGAAAAATGGAAAAAATAACAATGGATTAAGATTGGGTTTATTTAAATGACTGCAAAAAAAGATGAATTTATTATCATTTAAGATTAGAAAAAAATCTTAAATCATGGTTCAAAGAATGGTTTTCTAAAAGATGGGTTTTAAAATTATGGTTCTAAGGAAAGTTTTTCTAAGGGACTTATGATTGTTCCTGGTTTTTGATATAATGTCAAGATAAAAGTAAAGAAAGTAGAATAAAATGTTAAGATCAACTCCACATACTATCAGGAACATATTTTATATTCCCCTTTCTTCAAATATGAAATATCATCTCTTTACACACAATGCCATCAATCCGTAGCACTGCATCAAGGCAAAGCAAGCAGCCACACATCAAAATTCACTGTTAATTTCCTGGAAAAAATAGAACAACAAATGGATATTAAGACTATATCCTTCACTGATATTCCTGATAATTCTCCTGATGTATCAACCATGGAATTTTGCTCTTTTGAACTTTTAAAAAATGTATTATCCAAACGTTGACCTACAACCCTTTGTGGACTTCGGAAAGCTCTTCAAGATTGATGGGACAAAATACGTCTTCCAATGCTGCAAAAAGCATTCTTGTCATGAAAGTTACGATGTAGAAAAATCGTTAAGAATAAGGGTTATCAAACTGAACATTTAAAACACAAAATATTAAGTAAAATAATTCTGTAAATACCATGATAATCGTCTAAAAATGTGCGAACAACCTCTGTAGTTAAAATTCTGCTGTGTGAATGTTGCGCTTTTTTAAATCCTAAGTTCACTTTAACATTTCAAATGTTGTATTACTTCCCACAGAAAATTAATTAGTACTTTTTCATATTCGTAGCAATATTTCATCCAACAAAATTGATCATAAAAATAAATACATAATATCAGATTTGTAGAAAGTTTAATTTCATTTACAATATTCGTCCATTTTGAAATTCTGTAGTATTAGTGAAAATTGTTTCAAATTTTGCTAAGTATTCTTAAGGAGAAACTATGATAAGAAAATATGAAAAAGTTAACCAATATATTAATAAAAAAAGCTTTCATTTGGGCATTTACTATAATGAATATTTGTATGTTAAATAAATGTTTTAAAAAACCTAAAACTTCAAGGAAATTAAGAATGGATTAAGTTTGCTAGTTTAAATTGAATTTGGAGCTAAAATTCAAGAAGTTACTAAAAATAATTTTTAGAAATTGAAATAAAACTAATTTGCTTTTCACTTTACGTAACTTAAACCACAAAACGTTTTCATAAAGTGATATTTTTAACGGTTATTTATTATTTTCGATGTTAAATCTGCAATTCACAATTGAAGAAAGTATATATCACAATAAATTTAAGACCGGATTTAAATCAAATACAAATTCAGAGGAGTATAATTAAGTACTTAATTCAGGAGAGTTTAAGTCGATAGTCAATTCAGGATAGTGATGTAAATTCAGGATAAATCAGTTAATAATTAAGAAGTTCAATTAATAATTAATAGATAAGGTTTTTTTAATTTTCTTGTTTTACAAACTAACATGAAACGACAGTTTTTGAAATTTGAACCGGAACTACTAACAAAAAAACTATTGGATTAATTCTTCGAAATTAAAATTTAAGAAGTGAAAAATGACGCAATTCCTTGGATATTGCGAATTTTTGAAATCATTTTGATGAGTGAGTGAATTTTAACAAGTTATGATAGTTTATTTAACTTCATTTTGTGGCAAAAGGTCTAAAATGTTGGAAATTGGTTCTGCTACTTCAAGAACTGCTGCCACTGAATTCTAATGAACAAAGAATCAGTGACGTAACTACAACTTTTGCCTCCCTTCCTTTGTAAGTTACATAGGGGACATAAACCTCAAAATAAAAATAATAAACTCCAGAGAAAATAACATTTTATTAGTAACGTAATTCGTCGTTTGACACACTCGATTTCTGGAGAAAGGCTGAGAAATCGCGTGCCTACCATCAGTCTGTCTTTCACATATCGGCAATTTACTGATAAAAAGCAAAAAATACGAATTAATTGCGTTATTTTTTATTTACACAATGGTTCAGCAAGTACTGCTGCTTTTAGTTATAAAATTGTTTTTCTGCATGTCTGAATATATCGCCCCTTCTAAAGTGCCACCCGGGGCGGACAGCCCCGTTTATTTACACCACTGCAAAGAATCATTTAATTCCCTTAGATATCTAGCTTTTGAAATCTGCTAATTTTCAAGTTTTTAAAATTTAGAAATCGTTTTTAAAGCTATTTTTTACGAGCTACTAACGATATCATCGCTAAGGCAGCAGTGCACAGCAAGCTATTTGTAACATGTTGACATCAAGCTGTTTTGGCTACTCAGACTGAATAATCCTATACTTTTGACTGCTAACATTTCAAGAACACAGAAATTGGGCTACCGACGAGAACTTCCTTTCTTAATTAACGGAAAGGAGAGCTCAATAAATCTCCCACAGAGAGACGGAGTTCTGTAATTTATAATGGTACATGGCGTAATTATGAAATGAATAATCATGAAAGACAAATTCAGTCACACATTCAGGTATATTATTCTGAATCATTATTCGAAAATCCCCCATGTTGGCAGAAAATGAGATGCTCATCTACTTAGGATATTCAAGGACATGAATTTCAATGTAATGGTGGCTCTTCCGCTGGTGTTACAGAGAAGCATCACCCCCTGCAATTATTTATTCTTTTTTCGTAACATTTGCCGACTTTTCCTTAATAAGATTTGGAAGATCTTAAGTAATTAACGACAAAAAAAAACCCTAATTTGTTATTCCAATCTTGAATTTGGTAGTGAAAACCTATTTCCGTCCCTAAAAATTTCAAGTCAAGTGGAAAGAGGGCTTGGAGCGCGACAGAGGTTAACGGCCTATCCTTAATCGTTGGGAAAACCAGAAACTGGCACTCTTCCAATACCTTTCGGTCTATTTTTTTCTCCCCTCCCCCTCACCTAAACTACGTTCTTGGGCTATCCCTTTCTTTTTATCATAATTTTGTTTTGATATTCGTTAGAAGAAAGCTTTCGCTATACTTACTCCTTATTACTAAATTGTTTATTCTATAAATCAATTATTCAGATGAAGATGGTTGTTTTTCAAAGAGGAAAATAAGCATGTTTTGGAATATATTTGCGGAACAACATGGCTATGCTAAATGGGAACGTAGCAGACATTAAATAGACAACAAAAAATCCCAGACGACAAACCCCCCGCACATAGACAGAGATCGACAAAGTTAGTACAGTTCAAATGCAGAAAATTTAACTTCTGATATTGAATGTAGAAACACTGGTTTAATAGAAGAAATGGCTTTTTAAAAAATTATCTCTTGTAACATTGCTCGCAGGGTCGTCTTAACAAATTTGAGGGCCCTGATTTAGAGAAATTTGGTAGCCCATCAGAATTGTAGTGAAATGCTCATCTACTTATGATAGTCAAGGCAGACGGTGGCTCTCCCACAGGAGTTGCAGGAAGCATCACCCCCCCCACACACACACACAATTATGTCAAAAATTTATACTTTTTTCGTGACATTTGCCGACTTTTCCTTACTATGATTTGAAAGATTTTAAGTATAATTAACGAGAAAATAAAAAGAAACTGGAGCGCCTATGGCTCAACGAAACTAGGAACCGCTATTAGAAATTTGAGTTGTATGCACTCACAATATAAACTGTATTATTGTATTTAAAAGAATCGCACTTCACTTTGTAAATTGTAGTACAGAATACGCAGGGTGACAAGAAATAAGCGCCTCGATAAGGAAGTGTAATATCTCTAAAGCCACTGAACATAATGTGTTCAAACTCACATCATTATTAACATGATATAAAGACACATCGAACATGTGATTTCCTAAATTTAGAATATCTATCTGTATTCTCTACTCGGAATAAAACATTCATGCACCCGTTTGTTGGTCGCGTTTCATTTTAATTTTGGGGCGCTTATTTCTTGCCACTCTGAAATATTCTTTAATATAGTTAGTTCTCTATAACGAGACCAAAGAACTTAATCTGATGCACTACTATGATATTAGGCATTAGCGTGTAGCTGCGTACTTTATCATTGATAATGTAGGTAACTTCTATTACATCCATAGAAAATAGATGGCTGTCTAGTTACAATCCCTAATCCCATTTTTATTTTTAATAGGGGAAACTAGAGATACTTGACCCTATGCGATTTTCTCAGATTGTGAGATAATTGGTAATTTGTGTGTGACCTTTTTATTTGACCTTTGGTCACATTGTCTATTGGAGGGGATTTTTATTCCAATCTGAAAAAGCCATCACAATGGTGTGTACGTAAATATGTTTTAGGGATCTAAAAGTAAATTTTCACTTTTTCATTCCTCAGTGGATAGGAAGTTTACTATTGAAAATATGATGAATTAAAATATTTCTGAGTTTTAAGCATACTTCTAGCTATAATTTGATATAAGATGTTATGCAGTATCTTAATTCTAAGTTATTTAATTTTTAGATTATTTAGAAAAAGTCAAGTTAAAGACACATGACCCTATCAAAAGCTATTGCAGCTTTGATGTTGTAGCCGACCGAATCACATTTTGTGGTTGGGATCAGTTTTCTGGTGTGTGGAGTTTGTTGGCAATATGGCAACTCAAATATAGAGAATAATTATTTAAAAATTGTTTGTTAGTAATTATTTAATGAATAAACTTACTTTTTAATATGATAATTTCAAATAATGCAAATAATTATTTTAGTAAGAATTTTAAAAAGAATTGAAATTTAATTAATCTATTTTTTCCTCGCCTGAGAAAGATTTATTTATTATTTTAATAAAAATCTTTTGCTGGAATTATTTGTCATCGTTTGGTTCTATTTAACGTTTCGCCATTTTTGTTGAGTTTGTCTTTCTTTCTTGAAATGAATTTTCTCCTAAAATATATTTTTATTCTTTTGCATTTATTTTTCTTTAAATATAAGAGGAACCGAGTGTCTATTAAGCTTCTCAATTTCTTGTTTTTTACAACATATATATATAACTTATTATATATGATCATACAGAAACAAAGTAAACAAGACATATCAAGAAGTAAATCCTAAACTAAAAAGTCATTATTTGAGCAATACAACCAAATTTTAAAACAAAATCTAAAGAACTGAAAATACTATAGATATCATGAACAAAAAATTAAGTATAAACATTTATATGTCAACAAGTAAAAAAAAAGCTCTGTTGTTATTAAAAGTATTGAAAAAGGCAACCCAAGTATATGGAGTTTTCAACAATTAATATAGCAGCTTGGCTGTGGATTGCTGTAATTTTTTTCATTTTATTAAATTTTGAACTAATTTAATTTAATAACTAGATTTAATTTAATGGCTAAACTAATTTAATTTAATAACTAGATTTTGTTAATAACAACTGCGTTTTATAGTAACCATATTATTTAATTTATAATATTAGTTTCATTAATATTATTTGATAATAAAGAACAGTAGTTTTAACCTAATATCTAAATTTCGAGTACCTACAAATTATCAAAAGAATTTAAATACTCTTTGCAGGTAGGGTCAACTATTCCTAAGGTTAAGGATACTTGACCCTAGGTGATTTCATGAAATATATTTATTTTATCATTAAATGAAATATCATTTTAACGTAAGTACTATTCTCATTCTTAAAAGCAAATCCTTTTATGATCATTTCAAATCTTCGAGAAATATAAGGAAAAGTAAAAGTAGGGTCAAGTGTCCCTAGTTTCCCCTATATTTAAAATCATAATTAAATAATTTTTTAAGTTCAAAATTAAAATAAAATCAGTATAGTAAATTTTTAGGCGCCCTTGGGCTACAGCCCAATTGACTCAATAGATAAGACGGTTCTGACTGCTCGCTTCTGAGTTGACAATCCACCACTCATTCAAGGAATATTAGAGTGTGGAATGGCGCTTTTAAAACCAAGGCAAATAAAGCCTAGTAACTGAAAATAAAACTTTACGAATAATAGCGATTGTCTAAAGTAGTTCATATATTCAGAAGAGATATAGGCATTCCATCCGTTACAGAAAATACAGAGCCAGCACAAAGTCTGATTATAAAAATTTATTGTGCGAAAACTATTATAATTAGACATATCCCTATTCGCACAAGATGCTCTACAATATTTTTACTTTATCTTTACGATGTTGTGATACTTTCAGAATATCGTAGCAACGTCATGAAGATATCGTAAAATATCTTGTACTAATATGGATGTTTGTTTGGATACATTCTAAGTACTGTTATAAAGTTTTAATAAGACCATGTACTTCCATAGATTTTAACGTATGCCCCTTGATAGATCAGAGAATGTCCAAGCGGTGCGTCAAGTGTTCTGTAACCAGTGGTGTCGTCGCAAAATAAGCAATGCCGGGACGCTCTAAAAGCAGTACCGGATCGCTCTAACCTGGGTGACAAAAACCGCGTTGTTTTAAGGACGTTTTCACAATTTTTTATTATTTATTTCTCGTAAAAAAAGAAGTTCCGGAACGGCGTTCTGGCTCCACTACACCCTTACCTGTAACAGTAAACAGCATCTTTTATCCTCGCCTTCAGTTCTTCAGAGTCAGCAACTGGTGTGGCAGACTCTTTCCTGGATATAGTCCCAAAAGAAAAATCCATGCGAAGTAAGGAGGAATCAAGCGATTTTGTTTATTCATCCACTACTATTAATTCCGCGCACCACAATCAAGTTTGCAAGTACTACCACGTATTAACATTTTAGTAGTTTTTTTGGGCAATAGAGCAAAACTTTCTATTTCACAAAACACTATTAAAAGTGAACTATTAAATGATGCCAAAATTACATTATTACATTCAACGGTAATAATTTTTTATAATCAGGACGAGTCTTTGACCTCACCTTGTACGTATATACAGCTCGCAGCCAGCAATCCACAACTAAAATATTTGCAACACAGTCAGTATAGCAGTATTTAACAAAAGCTTTAACAAAAATGTCACACTTTGGCGTAATTTTTTAAATTGCTTATTGAAAATAATTTTAAATCAAGCTTAGGTTAAACTACATCATATTAAAAACACAAAGATAAATCTTTGAGCCTTAAAATTGAGCATGAAACATTGTTAAATTAAAATCTTAAGAACACAAGTTTCTTTTCCGGTTTTACCAATAAATTTAAATTATTTTAATATGAATACAAACTCTATACTTAATCATATTCAACTGACAATGCGATTCCAATTTGGATCCCAGTTCATTGACATTTCCTGAATTCTAGGTTTGTAAACATTCGAAAATTATGCACTAGAACACATTTCCACGTTTGGAAATACTAATCAGTGTGAACGGTTATTTACACTTTCGAAAGGAAATGTTGTTTCTTTATGATCATGGACCATCCATTATTATCATATTGACATTCACCTTAGATTAGTTTTGAAAACGATAGCTACAATACTGCCAAGAGAAGAAAGCTGAAATTTGTAAAATGATAGCGAAGAAGCACGAAGAGTCAGGAAGAAACGCGTTTTGTCGCTGTACCTTTTTTTTCGAAATTTAGGTACAGTGGAACCTCGGGAATCCGAACCCCAGGAATCCAAACATGTTTTTTTTTTAATTTTCTGAAAAAAATTTATTAAAAGATGAAGGAAAAAACAATTAGGAATCAAAAACAAAGTTAATGTTCATTCTTAACTTAAAATAAACCTATGAATTAGTATTTAAGAATGAATACAGCATCTCAGTGGTGAATCCGAGATGGGTCTATGGGGCTGTAGCCCCCCTCCCCCGAGCTAAGCCAGAATTTTTGATTTTATTTAAAATCAATACAACTGCTTGTTCTTAATTTAACTTTTTTTTAAAAAAATAATGATAATGTGACAAGATTGCTTTCTGGCTTGACAGGCTCGAAAATTTTCCTACTTTTCTAGTCATTACACTTGTACTTGTAGCGTTGACGTGGTCAAAGACATTTTTTGGCTAGTTATTTCGTTGTATTTTGTATTAAATTATCGAAAGTATTGTATTGTTCTTTATGATTTTTATTGCCAGGTGAGTAAAGTCGGTAAAGTTAAAGTGTTTTGGTTTACATAAGCCATGAGGTTTGACATTCGTCACGACGAACCCAGACCCAAATCCTGGATTCGCCACTGTATCTTAATTGATAAAAGCAAAATCGGTTATCTTCTTTTGACGTAAGGAACTAAATCTGCTCGACAATGCGAATCGCAGCTAGATTTTTCCGTACTCTTTCACAGAGTACCCAAAGACAATACTCTACTGCATTTGGTATATCAAGAGTATTTTAACGAATTTTCCGGATAATCCGAATTTCCAGAAATCCGAACTGGGGTCAGCGCTAATTAATTAGGATTCCCGAGGTTCTACTGTATGTTAAAAATTATATTTTAGAGGCCTGTATAAACTTTGACTTACCTTATTTGTCTGGCGTTAGCTTTCTAGTTCCACAAGCTTGCTTCAAGGAATTCATTTTTATGTTTATTCAGGAACCTAAACACATTTTGACTAATTAGAAACTGTGTAACGTACAAAAAGACATTATTCTTTAATTATTCATTCCTCTTCTTAACGATCTTTTACATGAGTTATCAGTTACTTAGGTAAGAAAAAGATAAATTATAAACCGCACAATCATAATTTTTAAGTAAGGAATTTTTGCAATTAAATAATAATTATAAAATAATTAGTATTCTTTATTTTAAAAAAACCTGTTAAAATGAGAATCATTATGAAATAGTAGACTAAAACTAGCAAAATATTAAATAACAATTATGTAATTATTATTTTTCGCTTTGAACAAGTTATTGAAATGAGAATTATTATGCAATAGTAGATTAAAAATAGTAAAATGAACTTGGAGATTTTGAGTGTAGTTTTTATTGTTTCCAGTAACCTGTAGTGACAAACTTTATTTCCATTTATGTTTACATGGTGAACACTTAAGTTTCTTCGGTGAATACTGATGATTTGCGTTTTTACAATAGTACTTTTTTGTTATATACTCAGTACTTGCAGTTGCTATACCCCTGACCCCCAACTTTGATTCATTTTCTACAGATTCACGAACACACATATATTTTTCTGGAATGCCTTCAAGGATTTGTGTACCAGAAATATAGAGGGCACCAGTGGCGGACTGGGTCTGAAAATAGTGGTTGCCAGGAGTCAGTGAGGGCCCACACATATCTACAATCATAATATTAATTCATATATATATTATTTTCATTTAATTTTATATTTAATTTTTAATTTTTTTATATTTAATTATATTAATTTAAATCTACAATATTTAATAGTTATGTATTCAATTTAATTTTTTATTACATATTTAATTTTGCCGCGTCTTTAAAATAAATCCCTTTTAACACCCCTTAATTTTCTACGTTTAAAATAGCGAAGTTAGGATTAAAGTTATTTATTAAATTCCGGAAGTTAAATATTTCGTATACTGTTTTAGCGACAAAGTATGAAGGAGAAATGCTGCCCGTTAGTAGGGCATCTGTTGAAAGAGCCAGGAACCTTTAAAACAAACTTCTTTGGATGATTTAGAGTTTAGTAATTTGTACTGGTAATGTTTCAGTGATTTTTAACTAATCTGGTATCATTAAAAAGATATTTTTGAATTATAAGTAATTCAAAAATCATTTTGTTAGATAGTATTTTTTGAAAAAATTGCGAAAACACGCCAAAATCTTGCTTAATTTTTAAATAACTGAAATTTTAATTTACTTATGGACTTTAAAAAGTTGACAATTATTTTCATCTTTTTTTTGAAGAGCATGTGTGCCAAATTTCATAAAGATCGAGTAAAACTATAGATTTGTACAAAATACATCCTTATGATGTAAAAAACTTCTTTTGTTGTATTAAAAAATGCAGTCCATTTTCATTGTTTCGCCAGTTTTTTTCCTTTAAGTCCGGTCTTTTTCTTTCTTTCTTCGTTACTTCAAATAAATTTAGTTTTTGATAGATTTTCTATGTTATTTTAATAAATTTACTTTTTAGAGATGACATTAAGCGCATTTTTCCACTTCAGGCAAGATAATCTTCCTGGAGATTATGCAATTCATTTATTTGATATGATGAGGTTAAATTTTCACTTTATAATAAGCTTAATAATGCACAATAATTGTAGGTTATAATTATGCAAAATTTCAAAAAATAATCTTCATTGAATCCTGTGTTTTTTAGACTTTTTTAACAGTGGAATGTAAAGACTTATGTCATTGGTTTCATGAGACACAAAAACATACTGCATCAAAATTTATCTCAAATGCTAATACATTTCCTATCTACTGTTTCTTCTTCTTTTTTTCTTTGCACAATTAATTTCTTTCTCAGTCTTTTGTAGCAATTAATACTTTTAACTTAACAAAAATTAAATAAGTTGGCGAATTTAAAGTTTGTTAATATAATCAAATTAAGATAATTAATAAGATGGACGAGTCGGTTGGTAGACGAATGCGGCTAGTGTTTAATACTAGAAAAGCAATGTAAAAATGGAGAAATGATAGTTTCAGCTTATCTCTTTTTTTCTTTCCTTTTGAAAGATACGCTACATGTCTTGACTCTTTTACGACCAAAAACAGAAATAACACTTTACTCACCAATTATTTTCCATGAAAGACAGACGAGTAAAGGGATAATAAGATTGAGGCCCTCTTTAAACGAAACCCCTTTACTCTTCTAAACACAAACTCCCCCAAACGCATAAAGAAATTCGTGAGTGTCGTCTTTTCATAGATATCATTTAGTGTCCTAGTCACAGTTTTAGCCAAGAAAACCTTTTCTTTCATTCGAGTTCCCTTGTTTGTAAGATTTATGACAGTAAAATTAAACTACAAAAAAGAAAGAAAAAAGCACCTCTTATAGCCATCTCTCACAAGAACCGCACCCTTTCTGCACAATGGGATGCAATTCCTTCCGTCTTTCCGGGGGCTTCCTAAACCAACAAAAAATCTTAAAGAGTATTGCGGCTCGACTTTGCACCGAAGAGCTACCCTGTTCCAATAGCCCGAGGGTTTGTGCGATGGCTGCAACATTCTGGAGAAACATCTATAAATGATCGGAAGGTCAAAGGAAGTGGACTGGACAGAGACCTCAGTACAGTTCCTACGGGCAGTTGTAATTGCGTATGCGTCTTGGGTCGGTATTCGACCACCCGCTGTTCGGCTGGTCGAATTACGACGGCAATAAATCCCCAAAACATGGGCCTTGGGTACAGGGCTATTTTATTTCATTGCTTTAGAAAAGCTTACTATAGAGAAAGAGATCTTTTTTCTCTCCCACACTTGCTGGGGGCCCAAACTGTCTTTTGTTTAAGGGGCCCACTTGCCATCGGGAAAGCTGGCAACCTCGCCAGTCCGCCACTGGAGGGCACATCTTGTAAACCATGTTTTAACACGATAGCTGCCATTTGAGTCGTATTCAGTTGCGGCTCGTCAGCTCAGATACAAGCAGTGCTGAAGTTGTATAGACCTAAATTGCAAGAAATTTTATGCTGATTATTTTGGTATGTAATGATTATATACTAAAAATTGATAGTTTTCGAGTATTAAGCAAAAAAACTGGGAATTTTTTCTTGTTTTTTGGTTATAACTAAAATTCCTATAAAAAGATTTGGTTTTAAACCTCATATTCGTAATCAGCACCCCAAAAAACATAAAGGAGCAAAAAATTACTACTCCTACGGAATTTGATTTAAAAAACTACTTAACGACTGGACCATTGAGAGAAAGCGAAAAAAGACCCGATGAGGAAGTCGCGCCAAGCAAGGGCTACTCCAGAGGCAGCTCTAGGGGTTTCAGGGACGGTCCCTGTTGTATTATGAGCCTGGGTCGGGAAGCAGAGACCACTCCCTAGTTAGAATAATAACAACCTTTATTGGGCACAGTTAAATGGGAAAAGAGCGAGCATGCTCTGTACAGCCTTTATATATCATGTAGCGCATGAATACACTACACGATCCTTTCTTTAAAACAAAGAAAATTTCAAACAATTTCATAGAACAATAAATTATTAATAAACAAACCTATATTATGAATTACACTTTAAATTTAACATTAAAACTTAGCAACATAACGGCTAGGTGATTTTACAACTCTGCCGTATCTGGTTCGTTGTCTGGACTTCTGGAAATAGGCTCGTAAGAACTAAATTCTTGGCTAGATTGGGAATCCGATGCAGGTTCATCGACTGGCTCTTGAGGTCTTACTGTAGGTGTTGACTCTGGAATAGCATCACTGGTGGAATATTCCTCCGAATCTCTAAAATTCTTAAAAGACGAAAAGTCAGAACATTTATTTGGTCTCAAATGTATCCGATTTCTTGTTCTTACTTCTCCGTTATATGTTCGAATACGATAAGATCTTGGAATTTCGTTCTGGCGTAACATTTCTGCCGGTTCCCATTGACGAACTCTATTTTGCACGAACACAGAACTTCCAGGTTGTAATTCGGGCAAAGTTCTACGAGATGATTTAATCATTGCACGTCTATCTCTAAGCTTTTTCTGATAGTTGTAATAACTCTTATTTTGGACTCCCTTATGCATCGACAAACTTGGTAAGACTGTAGAAAGTTTGCGATTCATTAAGAGCTCAGCGGGAGAGTAAATAAATCCTAGAACTGGAGTAGATCGGTATAACAACAAAGCCAAATAGGGATCTTTAGAGTATGCCAACGTTCTCCTAAAAATTTGTTTTACAGTCTGTATGGTCCTTTCTACTTGACCATTGGATCTAGAATACCTAGCACTAACCTTTACATGCTTAAATTTCCAACTTTTAGCAAAACATTCAAAGTCTCGGGAATTGAACGGCGGTCCACCATCACTTATTAACTTTAAGCGTATACCGTGTCTCGCAAAATGGATTTGATTGCGGGTATTACAACTGTAGCTTGTAAACTACTAATTAGCTGCACTTCAATAAATTTTGAATAGTAGTCGACTACCTCTACGTAATTTTTACCATTGAAATAGAAGAAGTCTATAGCCACTTTGACCCAAGGTGAAGTAGGAAACTCATGCGGTATTTCAGGCTCCGGTACATTACCAATTTGAAATTTAGCACAAACTGGACATTTCTCTATCATTTCTTTGATATCTTTAGATATCCCTGGCCAAAACACACATGTTCGGGCCATACTTATAGTTTTAACAATACCAAAATGTCCTTCATGCAATCTATTCAAAATCTCTCTACACATACTTTCCGGTACAACTATTAAATCGAGCTTTAACAACAAGTCATCAACAAAATGCAGCTCATCTTTATATTGCAGATACTTTTTAGTCGATAAACTCACTCCCTTACTGCTATCCCAACCACATTCTAACAGTGATTTTAGTTCCTGCACTAAAGGATCACTTTTATTAGCATCGCTTATTTCTTGCAGCTTAATATCAGAAATTGGTAGACTATCTAGAACGGCTAAAACTAAAGTCTCACTCAGGGGTTGGAAAGTGGTTTTTAATTAAGGGTGCCCTTGAGAGTGTATCAGACACAAACATTTCTTTACCGGGTTTATAGAAAATCTCATAATCATAACACTGTAATTGCAAGTAAAACCGTTGCATCCTCGAATTCATGGCTGACAAAGGCTTTTTAGACATAGCTATCAGTGGTTTGTGATCAGAATAAATCTTAAACTTAGTTCCATAGACATACTGGTGAAACTTTTTGCATCCATATACAACAGATAAAAGTTCTTTCTCAATATGAACGTAGTTACGCTGCGTTGGAGTCAAAGTCGATGAAACGAAAGCAATAGGTTTCCCCCTTTGGTGTAAAACAGCTCCTAAACCAAATAGAGATGCATCTACAACAATCTCAGATTCAATCCTAGGGTCGAAAAATGCTAAAACCGGGGATTTTGTAAGTTGCTCTTTTACCTGATCAATAATTTTATCATAGGAAGGATCCCAAAGCCAAACAGTATTGTTCTTAATTAACTCTCTAAGCGGAGCAATTAATGTTGACAAATTTGGAAGAAACTTGGATAAATAATTTATCATTCCCAAATATCGATGCAAGCTTTGCCTATCCTCTGGTTTACTCGTACTGAGAATTGGTTCCAACTTTGTTTCATCAACAGCAATACCATCCGAGGACAATGTGTGACCTAGAAATGTAACTTGTGTTTGACAAATTTGAGATTTTTCCCTACTCAATTTCAGATTAAATTCTATGCATCGTTTAAAAACTTTTTCCAGTGTTTCATTATGCTCTTCCAAGGTCCCCAAACAATCAAATCATCAAAAAAATTGTCCGCATTCTGGATATCCTCTAGCATTTCTGCATTACTCTCTGAAATCTTTCTGGCGCACACTTAATACCATATGGAATACGCAAGAATTTAAATCTTCCGAACGGAGACGAAAATGTACAGAAACGCGAACTCTCCTCGTCAAGCGAAATTTGCCAAAAAGCGGAAACGGCATCTAACACACTAAAATATTTTGCTCCTGCCAATTTACTTGTGATATCCTCAAATGTGGGTAAATTGTACTGAGAACGCTTAATAGCTTTATTCAAGTTTTGAGGGTCCAAAGAAACTCTCAAAGCACCATTTTTCTTTTGAACTATAACTAATGGACTGACCCAGTCTGTAGGTTCAGTCACTTTCTCTATCACTCCAGCCTTAACCATTCTATCAAGTTCAGACTTTAAGGGCTCTAAAAGAGAAAATGCAACCTTTCTAGTCACAGAAACAACAGGAACAGAGTTTTCACACAACGTGATACGATATTTACCTGGTAAATTGCCCAATCCTTCAAAAACTTATATTATATTTACATAACAAGTTAGAAATACTTTTACAACAATTTACACTATTTACGTTATCACACTTCCTAATCAAACCTAACTTATCAGCAGAGGCAGTTAATCCTAAAATTGGTTGATAAGAATTTTTAGTGACCAAAAAATCTAAATGAATAACTGGAGAGTTTAAATCTTTATTTACAGGTAATGTAGTGCATCCTAATAGCTCAATGGTTTGACCAGTATACGTTGATAGCTTAACTGAAGTTTTTTGTACGTTAACTTCAGACCCATAAATGTCATTTAATAATTTCTTATTAATTATATTTGCCTGAGCTACTGTGTCAATTTTAAAGTTTACTGGTCTATCATTAATCAATAAAATAGCTTGCCAAGAGGATGACGTAGAATCAGCACTCACATTACCAACAAAGAATTGTTCAGGTGGATACTTACAGCTATTTGCAGAATTGATAAATTCCACTGCATTATTTTGGCATACTCGGTAGTCTGATTTTGATTTACAGACACGAGCAAAATGATTCTGCTTCCCGCAGCTCCAGCACCGTTTACCATAAGCTGGACATCTACCTGGAACGTGATGGCTCCCACAGTAATGGCATTTTCTTCCGATACTTTCTTGTCTTTTTGCAGGTTGTCTTAACTTATTAGCTTGACCGGTATCTCTAGGTTTCACCTCCGGTGATGGCTTGAACCTTTTAATGGCGTCGATACTTCGCTCTTCCGTAAAATAAACTTGAGCCTGTAGCTTAGAAGTTTCAGCAGCACGGCACATGTCCACTGCTTTTTTAATATCCAAGTCGGGTACTCGCAAAAGGCGTTCACGAAGTCTTGACTCACGCAGGCCTCGGACAAGTTGATCTACTAAAACAGAGTCACTTAGAGAACCATAATCACAGTTTCTAAGCTGCTTTCGAAGCTCCGTAATAAAGTTGTCAACAGATTGTCCTTCCCGCTGCACAAGCAAAAATAATCTTTGGCGCTCATAAGTAATACTACGCTGGGGGACGAAATGAGCTTCAAATTTAGCAAGAATGTCGTTCATCGAGGCAAACCAAACTTCACTGAATGTGTTATAAATTTCCAGGCATTCCACGCCAATTACTTGCAGCAAAATGGCTACCTTTTGAATTTCAGGCTTATCATTAAGCGATGCTGCATCCATATAAAGTTTAAATCGCTGCTTCCATAATTTCCATGATTCCACGTGATTAGAGTTCAACTTCAAGGGCGGAGGCGGTGCAAGGCTTTCCATGATTCAGTATTATTCCAAAGTTTCAGTTTACCCCACTTCTGACACCATGTTGTATTATGAGCCTGGGTCGGGAAGCAGAGACCACTCCGTAGTTAGAATAACAACAAGCTTTATTGCATACAGCTAGATGGGAAAAGAGCGAGCATGCTCTGTACAGCCTTTATATATCATGTCGCACATGAATACACTACAGTCCCTACTAGTGAAAATAAATTTTCTGATAGCTAATAAAGACAGTACACGGCACTACGAGTTCTAATAATATCTTCTTGTTAATTTATATTTTAAGTGAAAATTAGTTACAGAGGAAGAAACGAGGAAATTTTTCAAACCTAGAGGGACCAGTAATATTTTCTGCTTACAAGAAGCGCCGCAAATGAAAATATATATTCTGATTAATCCTATTCAGGTTCATTTGAAGCTACTTATATAACTTACTTCGATAAAATCTGCATCTAAAAACGATACTAATTTGGTAAAAATCAATTAAATTCTTCATAAAATAAAACGTTTACATATGCAGTATAAACAAACATATCTATGAAGAATTTCTTAAATAATTGAAATATTTACTGTCGATTCTGTTTGACTCGATACTGTACTAAATATCATGCGACAATTTAACATGTTATTACTGATGCCGAAATCAAATAGATCAACTTATTTACGAGAGAAGTTAGGATCATCTAAACAAAGTTTTTAAAAGAAAAAATCTTAAATTATAAAAATAGTAAGTCATATAATGACAAGTTATATACAGTGTTTAGAGAAAAACTCCAAATACACTCTCTGATTTTATATTTTTTTTTGGGGGGGGGGTGTCTACAACTGCTAAAGGATTTTTTTATGAAAATAATAACTATAATTGATACTATGTAACAATAAATAAATAAACATAGAAATGCAGTGGCGTAGCTGCAACTTTTGCCACCCGGTGCAAAGTTGCAACATGTCGCCCTTATTTTACAAGTTAAATAAACTTCAAAATAAAAAAATATGTATTCCAGGGGGAAAAAATTAAATAATAAAGCTATTCATCATTTGACGCCATCGACCTCTGCAGATAGGTTGCGAAATCGCGCGTCCACCACCAATCTTTGTTTGATACATTGGGAATTTACCGAAAAAAGGAAAAAAATATTAATCACAATAGATATTTTTTATGTATAAAATGATTAAAAAAGTAACGCTGCTCTTAATTATAAAACTGTTTTCCTACATGTCTGATTTTCCCACCCCTTTCTAATTGCCGGCCGGGGCAAACCGCCCCATACGCCCCCCCCCCAGTTACGCAACTGTATCCATAAAGAATGCTTTAAATAATTGAAATATTCACAGATAATTATGTTTAATTGTTCCCAGCACTAAATACAGTAAAAGAAATAAACCAGTTAATAAACTCGTAATGCTGAAATTAACATGAAGACAGTATTACACTATGGAAAAATATTGCTTAAAAGTTTTGTTATATTATACGAAGGCATTTGTTATATTTATTAAACATACAGTTAGGAAATTTCGTTCTTTGTCTTAAAATAATAAATGAACTATTTTTACTCAATAATAACGAAAAAAAGTTTAGCAAGAAAAATTATTTATAAACTAAAAGAAATAACGAGTGACAAGTGTTGTACGTTAACAGTGTTAACACGCTAGCACTCACAGATATTAAATGTTTACTAAAACCGCAACTTTGTGTTGGGGAGATTTTACAGACTAATCAATCTCTGCCATCCTTGGAAATGGGATGGGCTTCAGATGTGTATCCTTCCGCGGAATAGGAGGAGCTTTGCAAAGTGGGGGGATTTGGAGATTAAATTTTAGATTCTTTTGACAAAATACACCTATTATGCGTTTATAAAAAAAAAAAATTGAAAATATGCATTGGAAAGAAGACATCAAAACGAAGGTTTCTATGAAGTTACTTTTATTTTACCTATGCTAGAAAATTTTCTAAAAATGATTAAAACCCCAAAATGAAGTTTAGCGACATTTGAAAAATATTTAAAAATATTTTAAGCTGTAAGAAAAGAATCTCCCTATGTCAAAACATGCATTCTTATTTCTTCTATCAAATCCACTTGATTGTATCCAAAAAAACGCGATAGAAAGCGAGAAAAGGTGTGAGTATTAATCTCCATAGGATAGCATTACGTTCTGAAATTGTAGGTGGCGTGTACACGGCAGCCTTAAGGATGATTATCTCAGCAGGGTTTCTGATGGTTTCACACGGTATGCCTGATTCATACTGGCTGATATCAGTTTCTTCGGAAATCGATGATAAATTGTTCAAAGATGTCATTCCTATTTTCAATTAGCAAAGAGTGAAGAATGGAAAATATTCCTCCATATTTTTAGCACAGTGTAAGAGAACTCGAGCAGCTTTAAAAGACATAAGCGGGCTATCTTTGCATTATTTTTAGTACTGAATATTTGCATAATTTGTATGATGAAAATGCGATAGTGTTTATTTTAAATTTTATATCTCAAAACCTAGATGCTGTTATTCTGCCAAAAGCAAACAAACAAACAAAAAATACTGAGAGAGAGAAAAGACCGCATAAAGTTTTCAATTCCTGGTAAAAATTTTCAGTCCGTATTGACGTTAAAATCACGATAAATGAAAGAAGTTTCTTTAATAATTAACGAGAACAAATACATAAAGAAGAGAAATTCAATTCCTGCCGTGATGTGAAGCTTTTTCTTCCCGCGCGGAGTTACGCTATTGTCACCAATTAATTTACTGTTAAAATAAAATTTGCCTTGACTATCAAATCAGTAAATTACCAATACTCAACATAAAATAATTATTTAATGTAAATATGCAGTCATTTTTTTGCAATCCTTATGTTAAGTACATGTACAAACATTTAAATACCATAGTATTGTAATTATAAACACTTTTGCTTCATTAAAAGACAGAAAGGTTAATTTATAACATTTCGGAAACCCTAAAGCCTTCAAATTTTTTTCAGAAATAATGTATCTTTTTTTAACTTAATAAATAATATCTACTAAAATAATAGGATAGTGTGATTTTACATGTCATAGATAAATTGATAACGTTGTAATTTTAATTCATATTTGAATCAACATTTCTTTCCTCTGAAATAGCTTATCCCCTAATTTTATGCAATGAATTTCAACCTCGTCATAAGGTGCTAGATAAAACATTATTAAACTTAATTAGTTGTAAATTTTGATTAATATATTTAAAGATATGTATGAAATTATATGATGAATTATATTATGAATATTATTAAATTATTAGTCACTAAGGCTTTTGTATGATTTTAATAGTAAAAGATTTACTTCAATGTTTAGAGTTTTTATATACTATCTATGTGCAAAAAAGTAATTATAGATTTTTTTTCATTTTTATTCGCATATGTGTGTTTTTTTTTCGATTGATTAAGAGATTTTTCACATTTTATATTATTTTTCAAATACGAGATAAATGAAATGCACCTTTTATTTATATTTTTCTAATATATCAAAAGTTTCTTACAAAAATTTTTGATTTTCTGATTTCAGCCATATTTAAAGAATTAAAGTTAGAATGTACTAAGTTTTCTGTGAAAATTTAGCGAAATTTCGTTAAAAAATTTGTAAATCCAATCAACTCAAAAATGTTTTATATGTTAATTTTTAAATTTATTTGCACTCCCCGGAATAAAGTTTCCGAAAAGAAAATGAGGAACGCATTTCAAAGGAAAAAGGAAGGGGGGCGCAGTTTCGGTGTTTGCCCTGTGCGCCATTTTATGTAGGTACGCCACTGATTTTAAACCCTCGTATGAGTGCGAGAAAAACGGTTTTTTTTTTAAAGATTTCTTAATGAGAGAGGTGTGCCCCTGAACAGTGTTACGCCACAGTCGCCCTACACCTCCAAAATTTTCTAGTACCAACGGTTTAGCGAATTGAACGGTATAGTATAGAAAACAATATTTTCCAAAGTAACACATATCATTTAAAAAAATACATATTTGCGGTTTTTTGTTTCATTATTTTTTCTGTTTGCTGAATAAACTTTCAATGTTTAATTTTTTTTTTTTCACTTTTTGCAGGTTCGATAAAAACGGAGGAATTTGAGCTCAATTGCTGCTTACTCTTCTCTACAATTCTCCCTTTTCACTTGAAACAAGAACCTTCAGGGAATCTTATCCTGAATTTCTCGTGCATTAAATGCATTGAAACTGCATCTTCATACTTTAATTTTTCTTGCCGTTTGCATTTATGTGCTTAATATAAAGTTATTCCACAAATAAATTCAGGAAATAAATCATACTTCAAGTGAAGGCTTTAAAATGGCTATTCGTGTTACTTTCTTGCCATCGCTTCAACATCTGTCTGTTGCAACGATTGCCATAGCTGTGTATAACAATCCTCGCATTAGCTTCTTAGTGGATGAGTTGGAAGAGTTAGAGGGAACATGCGAAGAAATTACATGCTATACTCATCGGCATCGAGTACAAGAAAAATGGCTAATAATACAGGACAAAGTCGTGAACCAATTAAGCGGGTATCTTCCTTTCTCAATATGCAAGAAAGTGGCAGGTTGTCTGCGATCTATACATTCAGAGGTGATAAAATGGAAATTTGATCACTACGAAATTCTGTCGGATGACGTCAATTTCAAAAGACTTCTTTGTTGGAAATCTGAAGGAACAATCGATAGACTGCTGACTGCCAAGGAATTGATTCGAAAGAGATCTTTGGAAACAAAAAAACTATTTGTGGTAGCTTGCACATATTTTTTGATGTCTGATATCATCATTTTGTTTAAAAAAATGAGTGTGGCTTCGTTAAGGGCTTTATACCACGGAACTACAAATTTAGTTATACGATTTTGGATAGAGCGTATGATTGAGGACAGTAGGATATCTTGGGTTTGGAATATGCTGGATCAGCAATATGTCTCTTCTAAACTTCGAGCTCAGTTTATCAAACAGAACGATAACTATCGTATCCGATTAAGTTCTTTCTTCCACATGTTAACACCAATCGACAGGCGAGGATATTTCCTTTTCAATCAATGGTCAGAAAAATTGCATCATGACGACTTGCGTTTCTGTTTCTACCAAATGACGGAGACTGAACAAAAGGAAATCTTCTGTTTCTGCCCTCTACTTGTGCTTCAGACCCATTTAGAATGGCCATTGCAAAGTGTATTCATGAATATGATTGATCTGTTAGGCCCCAATTTGCGCGATCTCACTTTTGGATATGGTGCAATTTATATTCTTAGTGCTAAAATTAAACAAGGCTGGAAGGACGCTGATTATGTGAAAATTCTT
Organism: Araneus ventricosus; assembly: GCA_013235015.1. NCBI lineage: Eukaryota > Metazoa > Arthropoda > Arachnida > Araneae > Araneidae > Araneus > Araneus ventricosus. The sequence continues at coordinate 60,834 of BGPR01003203.1, forward strand.
AGACAATATTGGCATCGGTGTTCCGATGATTTAAAAGAAATTTCAAAGGAAACAGACCTTTATGAGTCACTTATGATTACGTTGAATTATAACAAATCTTACCCTTTTCCGATTGAGCAAATATTGGAGAGCTATTTTCCATTTTGCACTTTCGTTCACGAGCCTTTTGTTTGATTGTTACAATATAGGGCATATAACACTATGTTTTCTTTTAAGCTATTAATTTGCAGTTTTCAAGCAGTAATTCTTAATAAATATTTTTTGGTCAAAAAAGTCTTTTTATGCAGAAATATCCTATATGTACAGTGTGAATCTTCTTATGTTCTAGGAAAAAATAATGTAGAATGAAGGTAATGAATAAGTGAAATAGTTTCTTAAATAACATTTGCAAATTGTTTGTTAATATACATAATACATTGATATGACATAATACAAAAATTATGCATTTTTTAAGACACATTTCTTTTAAGGATAATGTTTTTAGGTTTAATTTAGTAAATTAAGAGGATATTTCTTAATCTGTGATCCCGAGCCTGAATTTTAACATACAATAAATTATGGTACTGATCTGAAACATTACTTAAAATACAACAAATTACCCAATTATGAGTAATTTCTCCTTTAGCCATTGTTAAAAATAAAATCAACATGAACTACAAAAAACCCCTAGAAATATTTCTATTTTCATTAATTTTTGGAAATGTTAAAACCCTAGGCGAAGCAATCTCTCATCTCATTCTGTTAATCTAAAATAGAAGTGTGTAAAATAAAGTGTAAAAAAGGAGGTTTTCCACTCATCGCACGAGGGGTGATTAAAATGTATCGGTACTGATCCCCTACTCTCAAGCATGTGTCAAAAGTTACAAGGTCGTAGCTCCCCCCACTTCTGCACTGTAGAGCTTTGAAAAATGTATGCACTGTGCTGTCCTCGCATTTGTTATGGCAGAGATAGTTGAATTGAAAACTGTGCTTGATTTCTTTAAATGTTACATCTCCTTGAATTATAGCCATATACCTACGATTCATCCCTGTTAAAATCATTTTCAAAAAATGTTTCTCATCTTCAGCACATTAAAAAGAATCAAGCGCGGTTGAAAGTAGGTCTTCGTTTTGGTCTGAAGAGCGCAGTTTCGACACAAACTTGACAAATACACGTCTCATACTCAAATCTTCTGTCAGAATGGACTGAACTGAACCATAGCCAATGCTGCATTCTTCAGATAACTCAGGAATAGTGATTCGATTATTTTCAAGCGGAGCTGAACGCACATCTTGGATGTTTTGACATTTGTCGATGTTTTGGAAGTCATCACTTTCGAAATTCTCACGACCAATATTGGAAACGTTTCAACAACTCATAAATTCTTATGCGGCCCATACAATCTTTCCCATAAACTTTTTTCAACTTTGAGTAAGTCTCATCACAGGTATCGCCCAGCTTTTGGTAAAATTTGATGCAGATTCTTTTCTCAACTTTCTTGGCTTAGTTTTTCAAAATTCTACTGTACAGAAGTGATGGGAGCCGTGAGCTTATAACTTTAGACGCATACGTGAGAAGGCTCATATCTGCCAAGAGTCTTCACTCCGTGTATTTTAGCTTTGAGGGTAGGGCACCAGTCACGACACTTTTTGATCACCCTCGTATTAAGACTACGAAATACTTCATTTCGAAATAAGGACTAATATTAGATTTGAAATACCTTTTATTAAGACTCATGATACAATCAAAGCTACTAGACGGATAATTAAGCACAAAAGGTGTATGTAAGGCATATGCAATATTTTCAATAAAAATAAATACTGCTTCTCTTTTTGTAAAGAAACCAAATTCTTTGTGAAAAAAAATTAATATAATATGTCAAATTGTGAAACTTTATAAATGTTGCATAGGTTACCTCTAAAGTGTGCAATTCAATTTTTTCATAAAAATCTAGAAGCAGTATTTCATGAAATAATGGATGAAGTCAGTTAAAGTCATTAACTCGTTTTTCTATGAAATAATTAATTATTCTCTAAATTATCTAAAGATAACCAGTTAGACTGTAAAATATAAAAACACAGTTTTTTCACAGTTATGTAAAGAACTCTGGTCGCATAGACATCAATGTAGAGTAACAATGTAAAAACGAATTGTAGCATTTACTATTAGACTCATAACAAGCATCAAAAGGTATGTTTCTAATCAGGTTCTCAAAATTTCGTATAAACGTCAAAAGATTTTTCATCTTGGGTTCATTAACTAATTAATAATGAACTACTTTTCAGTCGTAATTAAAATAATTAAGCAAGAGCAAATAAATCGATCTAGCTATCTTATTATTTTTTATACGAGGATGGATTAAAATAAGCTTACAAGGGTAATAAAAAATTATTTATTAACAATAGACAGAAAATACAAAAATGAATTAACATGCATACTTGCCGATCACTTTTCCACATAATCACCAAATCTATTTAGGCACTTATTTGAAAGCTAACTTGTTTAATCCGACTTGGTAGAAATCACGTCCCTCCCCATTGAGCCAGTTATCGGCAGCTGTTTTCACATCACTGTTTGAAGAGAAACTTGTTCCTGAAGTGTTTGGAACCCAGATTAGATGCCAATTCTGGGCTGTATGGAGGTGGCTCCAGACTTCCCACTTGAACGTTTGCAGCAATTCTTGAGTTTTGCGAGCAATATGGGTATTGTCATGCAGGAGGGTGATACCGTCACTGAACATGCCGGGACATTTGCGTCGGATGGCTTCACGATGGCCTAGTGTCTTTTTCTTTTTCCCGAAATTGAAGGAACACTTATTTGGAGCAAGGTTCTTTTCAGACTGCTTAGTGGGCAGAGAACACTTATCTGGAACTGGCTCAATGGGCAGGGACGTGAGTTCTGCAAGCCGGGTGAAACAAGTTGGTGCTGCGTTCAGATAAATGCCTAAATAGATTTGGCGATTATGTGGAAAAGTGATCAGCAAGTTTGCCTCTTGATTCCATTTTATATTTTCTGTCTAATGTTAATAAATAATTTTTTATTACCCTTGTAATCTTTTTTTTTTATCCATCCTCGTACATAAGGTAAAGGATTAATCATTTATAGCAACACAGTTAAATAAACTTAATCAATTAAAGTCCTTAAATTAACATCAACAAACAACCAGTCTCTTAATAATTATTTTTCTAATCTCATGTTTTTGTATTAACCTTCGTTGTGTTTGTCCTAGTAGTGCTAGTTCTAACGTAGATGTGTCTTCTTTCTTATTTCATTTATATATCTCTTTACAAAATATTCTAGTTGAAAATTAATCCAAATGCAGCAACAGTCTCAAATCCTGTCGGGAGGCTGCATCTGTTAAACATCGATGTTTCTCATATAGAACTGTTACTTGTATTCATGTTATATTATATAAGTTTGTAATTTGTTTCTTTCTTTTAATAAAAGTTCACGTATACCCATACAACCAACAGGGAGCCGTCCTGGTTCCGAGTAGGGTATACTGTGGTGATAGGGTATGTAAAGAACTCTTTTCTTTTACATCGCACCTGCTTAGTAAAGATTCAAATCTTTCTTTCATTACATCTTTCCTTACCTTCGTCACTTGGAGAATTCATCGCTCAAGGCAATAATTTAAGTATTTTGTACTTAAACGTATGAAACTTTATTTAATTTGATGTAATTGCGAAATTTAATTAATTTAACATTAAAACTAACTTGTTTTTTTACATTTTACAGGGAGATGTTTTGGTATTCTATGAAATAACCTTTTAGAATAGAACTCTATTTAAATCATAAAACACAAGTGTTTATTTCACGCTTTCATTAACTTCAACTGTTATTTCATGAAATAGTTGGGCATTTCAAGAAATGACGGATTTTATATTTTAATGGTAACATAGGAAGGTGTTCAGAAAGGTCGATTTAAAGGTAGGTCAGGAATATAGAAACGAGTCATTTTTGCAATAGAACATGGGGGTCGAAAACCTTTTCTGTACATACATTCTGTATAGTATTCAGATCTTTTCTTGATAGGAAACTTTAATATTCCTATCAAGAAAAAGAGCAACAAGGGATAGTTTAAAGTTATATTAAACATTTTCAGAATGAAAGAAAAAAAATGCATCCGATCGGTTGGATAAGATTTCTTTGTCATAAACATTATATATATATAGTTATATATTTTATAAACCATTAATACTCAAATAACATTTTCATCATATACACCTATTAAACCATCATTTAAAATTAAATATAAAACAATGTAACCTAATAATACTCATACAATGAAAAACAGAAAGATAATAAGATTAAAAACTATTACTATGAAAGGCAAAAATTATAAAGATATTTATAATTTATTTTGTTTGTTCATTTTAAAGGAAAATAAGATTGTTTTGTTTTTATTGCTAAGCACACTTTTTTATAACTCCACAACTCCATCAAACGAAATTGTACTGATTAATTATGTTTTAAAATGTTTCATACAAGTAAAAATTATCACTAACGAACTCAAAAATTATCAACGTGATGTATATTTCTATATCTATAGAATTTTCGTGAGTAAGTTTGTTATAAATAGCATTTTTTTTACACTGAGAATCTGTTATTTGCTAATTATAAAGATATCATAAGAATTTTTAGAGAGAATTCAAGTAATTCCGTGTTCGAAAAAAAACTTAAAAATAAATTAAATTTATTCTGCAAATGCATTTTTCAAAAAAAAAGGCACGAAAATTTAATGCGCATTAAAAACCTCAGAAAAAAAAACAGTTATAGGTGAAGTTTTAATCCAAATAGAAAATGTTGAAGTCTTATTTAAGTAAGCAACACACATATCTTAACAGAAATCCAAAGAGCTATGAACGCATTTGAAGGAATTTCTTTTTGCAGTATAAAAAAAAACCTTGGTGAAATTGCGATAAAAATTTAATTAAAAATTCAGCGGAAGTATTCTCCCCTCGACTTTCTCGAATGCTCTCCTAATACGGCACATTTTACGTTGAACCCCATCGTATAGAGAAGAGAATCGAGTATGCATTTTGGACATATTCCCGTTGACCAAATGGGTTCAATATTTGATACAGATATACAATTTTGATTACAAAACCACATTACAAAAATTTAACCTGTCTAGCTTATTGAGTTTTTTAGTTATTGCGTTCATATACCCACGAACAGACAGACCGACAGACAGACAGCCAAGCAGTAAACGGTTGTAGTTTGAAATTGTAGGGAGATTTAAAAATTTGATGATAAAACTACAAACTGCATGTCGAATTTCTTCCATATAGCTCGTTGCGTTTTCGAGTTATCAAGTTTACTTGTACATGGATGGACAGACAGACTTCTGTTGAACTGATTTCTTGATAGAAATCTAAAATTTTGGTGTTACTGCCATTGTAATCGCCAAAAAATTCGACCTCGAGATTTTGATGAATCTTCAGATTCAGATCTCCCTGAGTGCATCAACGGGAAGTCTGTCTGTCTGATCTTGCACATGTGAACACGATAACTTAAAACACAATGAGCTTTATAACCAATATTGTAGATCTGTATAGATTTTGGACCTAATCCGTCGAAAGGTTGATGCATTTGGTCCAAAATCAGTCTATCGTCCTGTCTTTATGTGTGCATGTGAACACAATAACTCAGAAATATGAAAAGCTAGAAAAATGAATATTAGTATGTGGTCTTAACAATACAATTGTAAATCTGTGTCAAATTTTGGATCAAATAAGTAAAAGGAAGAGGCACTGTTCCAAAATGCATGCTCTACTCTCGACACTATACGACTAAGCTAAGCTTAAAGCCCGCCATACTACTACTACTGCGCCACGTCACATCCCCGTTCCTAGAGCGTTGATCGCTCCTGATCAGTTTGGGATGGATGTGAGTGGGAATGGGGAGGGGGGGGGGGGGGTTCTTTAAAAAAACCATGAGAAAAAAAAGTGGAAGAAATATTTAAAAATTATTTGAAAAAGATTTAAATGGGTGGGATTGTTTTTAAAGCATTCGAATTCTAGAAAAAGCAACAGCAAAATTGTTGCTGAACTAGCATTTCACAACATTTTCTTCAGATAGATTGCACCATTCAAGGAGGGAAATGGAAGAACTTAAAGCTATCAGATTAAATCTTACATACGAAATGTTAACTAGCAAATGTACCAAAAGAGAAAAAAGAGAATCCAAATATACAAATATATACAAAGACAAAAACTAACTAACAAAGGTAGCAAAAGAGAAGGAAAGAAAAGGAATAAAAATATACAAATATATACAAATACAAACGCAACACGCACTGGTTAAATATGTTCTCTATGAAAAAATTGAAGATCAAGTATCAACAAACAATAAGAAAAAGAAAACAATAAAAAGATAACAGACATAACCAAATAGGTGTTAAACTACTTAAGCACGCACTCTTCTACAAACAGGCTAACAGGTTCAAGGAATAACATTTCAGACAACAAATGCGTACTCTTAAAAAGATATAAATACATACTCTTAAAAAGATAATTAAAAAAACTTACTAAAAGATACCTTCTGAAGAAATAACAGCAGAATGGTTAAACATATTTGTATGTATAGTAGTTAAATTAAGAATAATAAAGACTGACTAAAAGAGTTCCAAAAAACCCACTTGCACAGAATCCAGGGTAAATAATTTATGACGAAACGGGATCAGACAAAGGGAGCGTCATCCATAGATGTTCAATGTTCTTTTAGAGTCCGCATTAGGGTGATAATGACAAAATCAAGTTTCAGCATCTAAGCAGCTGCTCATTTGTCTGTATGAAATCCATAAGGATCTTCAGTCTTCTTCTTGCATGTGTATTTGAGACAAAATTTCGGAGCCAGGGAAGTTTATGAATTGTTGAAGGAGTTTTGAAATGAAAGGAAAGGGTAAGACGACAGGCGGTGGCATAGTGGAATGGAGTGCCTACGTCACCACATGCACAGTTGTCCGAAACAGCCAATCTGAATCTTTTGAATTAGCTAGGAAATGGGTCATGCCCAGTTACGAATAGAATTTTGTTGATGGACCATTGCCTAAAGATCAGTACGACCTTTGGTAAGACGTCGAAGGTGTGACGGCTAGTTGTTCCTTCTTCCCATTCTCTCTGTTAGGATGCTAGAAACAACTGTGTTAGTGTTTTCTTCAAGAAACTAATTGGTTTTTGTAGATTGAAAGCAGTTCCTTCTATCGTAACTCTTTTTGCTAAGTGATCAGCCTTTTCGTTTCCTAAATGGCCACTGTGAGCTTTAGTCCAGTTTGTGGTTATATTTGGATGTTGGGAGAGTAAAGTTTGAACTGTTTTAGCTGTTTTGTTGGTAGTTTTAAGTGATTTGATGGCAAGGAGACTGGACATGCTATCGCTCCAAATGTTGCAAACCACGTTTTGTTCGATTGCCCAGATTATATCTTCGTGTATTGCCAAGAGATCTGCCTGGCAATACGCTATTCTCTGGTTGAAGCTTGGCCATCCATTCATGCAGCTGTGTATTGTCCTGCAGAGCCACGAAAGCGCTATCTGCGTTAACCTCCATTTTTGAGCCATCTGTATATATATTGAGCCCTTTAGAATCTGTATTATGGGGAGAAAGATTAATCCTATTCTCAAGATCAAATTCAGCATGATGTTATCTGAGATAAAGGTCTTTGGCTTCGAAATCTTCTGGGATAAATTCTTCGCCTAGGAAGTATTCTCTCCTTCTTAGTCTTGTCACTCGAACGTAAACAGCTCCTTGTTCCGCCCTTAAGTAAGGAGGTACGATTCCAGTTATAGACTGCAGGGCGGCTGTTTATGTGGTACGATAGGCTCCGGTGATGAATAAAAGAAACTTCCTTTGGATCGTTAAGAGTAATTTCTTCTGTCGGGATGTGAGGTTCGGCACCCAAGCTACAGCACCATGGAGAATCATCCTCTCTGCCACTGTGTAATAAAGTATCCTTCGATGTTCTTGCTTTACGCCCCAGGTTACCCCGACTATTCTTGCTATTCTTTGACGGGTGATGGCAGTCTTCATGCCTTGACGTTTAATAGGCGCAGCCCAAATAAACTTTTCATCGAGGATGATCCATAGATACTTGATGGTGCGACTTCTTTTAATAGATTCTGTTCCCCATTTGATAGTGGTATACCATACTGTGGAAATATACAAAAAAGTCGAGGGGAGTACATATAAAATCAGGCTCCTCAGTTTTGCAAAAGAAATTAAATTAGTTAAAATGATTGGAAAAATTCTTTGAACCCTTTTTAATATTTGATATTTTCAGAGACGGAAAGAATTCAGCTTACAAGCGTTTAACTATAGTAAAAGTTTGTGATAACGACAATCCATAATCGCGGAAAAAATTGTCGTTATAACTAACTTCTCGTTATAAACGAATCAGAATAGAGTAAAATTCATTAAAACAAGCCAGTGTATCTCTTTTTATTTAGGACTGCTTAAAATGCATATCCAAAAGATATTTATATAATGCATTTTGCTTATAAATTATCGATCGAATAATGTAACTCTGTACTTTATGGAATGTGGCAAATTCTGGGACTGAAACATTTGAAGGACTACAAAAATGTCCATTTATATTTAATGCTTCCATAAAATCTTTACGATGAAGAGCATTACTAATTAAATCCATTTCTTTTGTCTTTATTACTGCAACGCGGCCGCGGTGGTCTCGAGGCAAAGCTCTGGCTTCATGATCTGAGGGTCGCCAGTTCAAGACCCCATTCCGCAGGAGAACCACTGTGCATACGGGCCTAGAGTACGCTAATTTTGTCGTAGGTCGAACGTCCTCCCGCAGGTGTGGGTCCGAAATTGGAGAAGGGGCCACTAGCGTAGGTGACGTCCTCGTCATTAAGTAGGCTCGAAATTAGGAAGTCCGTACCAAATCAGTCATTGTCGAAACAAGACGTTAATATAATTTAACTAAACTCCTCTGTTGAAACCCCTTTCTCAAGTTTGACAGTGTCCCCATCTGCCTCTTCACTGCATTCTTAAGCAGCCTTCTTATATTCTAGAATACAACTTTAAGCCGAACTTTTTTTCTATTGTTTGAGCTATCAGAATATATTTCTGGTGTGTGTAAATCTGTAATAGCTCATTATCTATGAAAATCCTGCGTGTTTGAAGCATGTTGCTATATGTGTCCGAGAGAGTGCATTTCATGCAACTAATAGAGATTTTATATCTTGAACGATATTCTATTTCAGTATTTTTTCCTTTGTTTCCATTCTTTTTATGAGATCATTGATGAAAATGCCATGATATTTTAGTTTCACTAATTTTCAAGTCATCGTCATAGAGAAAAGTTATTTATATATAATTTTTACTTTCTATAAACATACCTTTTTTGTATCTTAAACATTAGCTAAGTGGCATTGCATTACAAATAACTCGTAATAGTGAATTTCTCGCTAAAAAACTTTATTTGTTATATCGGATATTAGTGGTAGCATCGGAACAAAAATTTTGGTAAAAAATTATGTATAATTTTGAATTGATCTCAGATGATATATTTTACCCAGAGCATATACACTTTGTATAGTGTAGATTTTATATTTTTATATAGTGTATCTTTTACTCTGTTTTCCTGAGATGTGATGGTAATATTTTAGCTCCTTCAAGCAGGCAAACTTCAACGTAACGTTGGAAAATCTTAACATCAATAAACATCACTTTTTAAATTATATATGTTATGTTTTACAAATTAATTTGCTTTGTAATTGCAAGAAGTAGCAATTCTAGATGGTGGGATTTTCATCGATATGGCATTATAAAGATACTCAACTGTAGATGTTTATTTATAACATTCGTTCCGCTATAAAATCAGTTCGAAAATTTTAAGGAACTGTGTCTTAAGTTTCTCTGAATACAAGATACAATAAAAGCAAATCAAAAAGGAGGAAATAAGAAAACTGAAAGGTTACAGTTAAATAAAAATTTTAGCACGTCAGGAAATGCTCTTCCCCCCTCCCCCCCAAAAAAACCCTTTTTATCTCGTTAGAGGCAGAAATGGAACTTTCCAAGTTCCTACTGAGGACAGAACTATCAAAATAAGTATGTCGCACGGTTTCTGAAACTGTAGTTGCGACCTCAAGCAGGGCCGTACCGAGGGGGTGGCAAGATTGGCCCCGCCAAGGGCGTAGGCAGAAGGGGGCTCAAAAATTATCATTTAAAAGAACAAAGTTTAAGAGTTAGATTAGTACGATCTGCTGTGCAAATAAAAAAGAAATTGAGAATAAGTTTTGTGTGGCTCGCTAAACTTTATGGGAGTTGTTAGTTGTTTTGTTCATTGTCCAAGTTGCCAGCTTGTCTCGTTGTAACCTTCTTAAGGCTCGGACCCACGATCAGATAATCCCCGAGCTACTCGCGTCGTAAGGGATTTGTGGTTAGTCTGAATTGGAGCAGATGCGCCATGCCCACGACGCGTAACTTGGCAAACTTTCTTCGCGCCGTCTGGCCAGTGAACCGCTTTTCTTTAAACCTCTCAACACTCTACAGGCCAGCAGCAGTTTACGAGAGTTTCCCTTCGCCCTGTTTCTCACCAAGCGCGCGCCTGGGGCCCCCGGGAAGAAAAGGGTCCCGACGATATCATTTCAATTTTGAATAATATTTAATAGTAAGCATTTCATCGAATTTTATGAGCTCACTGAGCTCCAAAAAGGAAACAAGATTTCATAAAAATTCGAAATATTTTTGGGTACTGAAGTTTACTGTTACATTTATAGCTTTATTAATTACAACGCAGGTCTTTTCGTTTGATTTGAAAATAATGTTTTCGAAATGTGAAAAAAAATTTGCTTCTTTAAATTCATATTCAACAGAAAGAGTAAATGTGTTAGTCAGTGTTCTATTCTCATTTGTTATATTTGCAAAGATTGTGACTACCAATTTATTTCCTTACATTTAATTCAATAAAAATAGGATATGGCGTACAAGAAATGAAATTTTTGTTATAACAATGCATCTGAAGCGTTGCTATTAAAGCATGCCCTATTTAATATCCAACACAATTTTCATGTAAAAATAAAAAGAAATTAATAGTCTATTTAAATCTTATAATTCCAACAACTGACTGTTTTTTGATGACAATATATTTTTAAATATTTATTATCTAAAAAATATGTTCTTAAAATGAATTTCTGTATTTCTCGATTTCTTGCGTTTTCATTTTTTAAACTAAAATAAAAATGTTAATTATCTGTCTTGAAAAGAGAGTCAAGAATTATTGTTAAGTTCAATTCCTGAATTTCTGCAATGGCTTATTTAATATTATTACGGCTCTATATATATGAAACATGAAGAACTAAAGAACATTTGAACTTGACATTTAGTTTATAAGAAGTCATAATCGCTTTCTTTCGATGCAATGAGTATAAAATTTTTATAAATTTAAACTTAGTCGCTTTACAAGGTATTTAATAAACATGTAGCATTTCATCAAACTTAAAAAATAATTTAAATTAAGAAATTCTAATCAATTCTTAAAGCATCATGTTGATGTTTTATGTGCTTGTATTTTGACCATTTGCTCGTTTTTATTAAAATCAGGTTCATGTTCTATTATAATTTATCTACGAGATTTTTTAAGTTTGGCGATTTTCTTAGTGTATGAGAAAGGTATTTTAAACTTATAATTGATTATTTAAAAAAAGCTATCTGGTTCTTTAACGTATAGTAAAATAATCTGAAAAAGTCTCAGAATGAGTTTGATTTCTTATTAATCTTCAATTTAAAAATATGCTGATAAAAAGGGCTTGGAGCATTTTTTTTTCTTTGTTGCATGAATTCATGCCTCAAGAATTAAAAAAAAAAAAATGGCGAGACAAAACGGTTTATAACAATTTGCTTCTTCAATGAAAAGAAGCATAGATAGTATGCTGATTTGAAAATTTAATATTAAATATCAAATTTGTTTTTGCATTCCCACTTCATATTACTTCAGTATTTAGCATGAACATAATTCCTTTTAGTGCTTTATGTCTCACTAATGTTATTGGAAAATAATCGTGATGTGTTCAGTAGTAATACAAAAAGCAATTTTGGAAAGAAAAAGTTATTTACAGCTTCCTTTTATTCGATAATAATTAAATTTTGATTTACCATATGCAAATTTCGAAATCTTAATTATTATTAATTAAGATGTAAATTAAATATACTGATTATACAGTTACATAACGTAGCAATTATAAAATGAAAATTTATCAATGAAAATGTAGTTATCATCATTAAAAGTATGCATTCGAAACTGCTAAAAAACTACGATGCGAGAACAGAGTACAAACTACAACAGGCCACGGGAACGGATCGCGTCTGTCCGATCTCGCGTCTTTGATGTTTACCGCCAGAAATTGGGAAACCACAGATGCTCTTACAAGACCCCGAGCGACATCAAACCTACCTGTTCCCATGGCGGGAAGTAACGCGCACCGCAGACGAAATCTGTGGTTTATCTGATCGTGGGTCCAGAGAGAGAGACTGCGCCTTTTCCTTTAAGTTTATTGCTACAATAGGACGGAAGGGTCCCTCCGGCAAGGTGGAAGGGTCTTTCTTTGCAAGATAGGTGCGGTCCTTGCCTAAAGATGGCAAAACGACATGCCTTTTTTTAATTTTTTCGTAGCTCAGTTTACTCTTGTAAAATGGATGGACAAGCGAATTCGCCTGTTTTAAGAATATTCTTCGAGCCTCTAAAACCCTCATAGGAGGGGAGGCAGAAAATCCACGTAATTTGACGACTAAGGCCCAAAGGAAACGAGGAATCGCCCCTTTCGCCCCTTAGATTTTTGTGTTTCGGAGTAGGGGAGGGCTTGTTTTATCATGTTTACTACACTGTAGGAAGGATAAAAGGGCCTCCTCTTTATTGGACGAGTGACCCTCTGGTATTTCTTTAGGGACGAATAATTCAGATGAAATATTGCATGTCTGGTTTAGGTCACCTAAGAGTGGGCGCAGAAAGAAATACATTGTTTTCGTACTTTTCTAAGGAGATAAATTAATGTTAAAGAGGTGAGCTCAAATTATTACTGTATTTTTACATTGCTTTTGTTGTATTAAATACTAGCCGCCTTCTTCGGCCAGCTGATTCGCCCATTTTATTAATTGTATATTAGTTATGTCAACCTACTTTAAATAATCAACTTATTACATTTTTGGCAAGCTGAAAGTATTATTGTTACAAAAGACCAAGAAATTAATTAGTAATACAAAAAAAGAAAAAGAAAAGCAGTGGACAGGAAATGTATTAGTATTTGAACTAAATTTTGAGGCAGTACGTATTGCATCTAATCAATTTAATGACTTTGATCTTTGCATTCAAGTGTTAAAAAAGTGTTAGGCAGAATGTCTCTTTGAAATCATAAAATTGAAGGAATATTAATTTTTATTTTGGTCATTTATCATTCAGATTTAAATTACAATTATTATACATTTTTTATCTGATTATAACTTGAATGTTTTACCTAATTATTATTATATATAAAAAATTGCATAATCTACAGAGAAGATTATCCCACCCTAAGTGAAAAAATGTGTTTTAGATCATAGCTAAAAAGTAAAGCTATCAAAATAATATAGTAAATCTATTCAAAAAGTAGATTTATTTGAAGTAACAAGGAATTAACAAAAAAATTAGACTAAAAGACTGGCAAAGCAATGAAAATGGCTGCATTTTATTACAACAAAAGAAGGTTTTAAATTGTAATAATCACAATAAATTTTTATACCACGTTTTTTAACATAAAAGAAACATTACATTAAACTTTAAGACAAACGTTAAATTAAAGATTTGATGAATTAGTGAAATTGGTTTGACTTCCAATGCAGCATTGCAAACTATTGTTGAAAATTATACATAAAAATATTTTTTTAAAAATTGTCGCATTTAAGAAAAAATTGCACGACAGCTAAACTGTTATCATTTGAAAGATAATTTCTTTTTGAAATTTAAGACGGTGTAAAAATTGTTTTTATATGATAATATTTCCGTCTGTTATCGTTGTGAACCCTCCAAATTCTTGCTTAAGTTTCAATTAATTAAAGTTAAAAAAACTCTCTGAAATGTACTTTTCCATCCTTTATAGTATGTTTGTACCAAATTTGGCAACTCTAGCCTCAACAGTCTGTCTTGTAGAACGCCAACAGACAGTCGCGTACGCATACATGCACATTTATTAGTAGTAAAAATATGCATACAAAAGCATGATTACAAGCAAAATATAAAAATAACACTATGATATTTCGTGTTAGAGTATTTGCATAAAAAATTCAATGCAGCTATTCTTCACCAAATTCATAATCTCCTTAATTTCATTTGCAGAAACGTAGTTTTTTCCGGTCGGGGGTTTATAGAAGGGATGAAAAAATAATGAAAATGTAGCACGTAGGGGGGTGAGCGCATCTTTGCTAGTTCTGCCAAGGGCACAGGATCACCTCGGCACGGCCCTGACCTCAAGTGGGTTGTGTAGAAAAAAACTAGGGTCGTGAAAAGTCTCACAGTGCTGCCTTTTCTTTAAAATTCTTCAACCTTTGTGAGCAAAACCAGTTTAGAAAGTCATCTTGATTTAAAAGATTTCATTAAAATTTGCTAAAAAATATATTTAATTGAATTTTCTTTTATTTAGAGTCGGATAGGGTAGTTGGGGACGAATTTTGCAGACTCTGTCATTTTTTTTCTCTTTAAAAGTATAGTATGCGATAGAGAAGAGTTATATATTTTTTGTGAGTGCATAAAACATATGCTGCAGGATTCATTAAACAATACCTCCTTTCAAAAATAATTTATTAGTTAATCAACCTCACTTTTAGGAGCGTTCTTATTTTACCCCGAAGTGTTCCCAATTACCCCAGAGACTATGGTGTATCTGGGAACACGTATTTCGGCTTCTAATCACAGTAACGAATCGATTTGAAGAGAATATATTTGAAATGATTACAAACTACTGTATATTGCCTCAAATTGCATTTCCCAATTATCACAAAATACTGTTTTCTGAATGCTTTTTAGCAAAAAATATCTTCTATTTCATGGTATATCGTATATAAACTATTATAACTATTTACTACCTTCAATTTGGTGTAATTTTTAATCATTTTAACTCAAATTTTGTCGGGAAAATTTGGGAAATGAATCTTTATAGAAACTGAAATAACTGAATATTATGACACACTAGAAGGAAATAGGTAAGACTTAAAAATCGCATATAAAAATTAGTAGAAATAAATAGTTCCATTTAGCAGTAGAAAGCAGATTTCCCACTTGAAATTGACCATTCTATTCACTGTTCTACTAATTTTTCTTTTACGTTCGCAACCCGAAAACCAAATAATTATTTCCTACAATCTACTTCAAAGATACGACCTGGGAAGATAACTTTCTTGACTTTTCATTGTCAATTCACCACCGAAACAAATTTTGATTTAGCCAAATGGTGGTTCTCAAACCTGTCAAATCATATTCACCGCCGTCAACTTCTTGAATCTCGCAGACGTACGAACAATGTGCCTTCATTCTGGCACCTCCAACGTTGTTGTTTCATGTCCCCCTGGTCCAAGATTAGACCAGGTCCATGACACCATGTCGCTCTAACAACTCCACAAGTCCTTTGCCCTCCCCACTCCACAGCTGCCTCGCAGAGGCGCCAATGCAGTCAATGATATGGGCAGGAGAAGCAGGACAGGAACAAGGGCAAGAAGGAAAAGTCTTTTCCTTATCGATGAATTTTCAGCTTTTAATGTGTCCACTACGCAACCTGGCCAATGCAGTCTGAGCGGATCTTGTGCCTACGGACTGTAGAGACAGACCAGGACGGTTCCCGGCATACCAATCATGTGTGGGGGGGATTTTTCCAAGCAGAATTTGCTTTAGCCTTGTGAATAGAATATATTTCGGACGTGAAGATGTTGCAGAAGGAAGAGCACTTCCCTCTTTCGCAAGCACGTCTGCCTCCTCATTGTCAAATACTCCAACATGGGATGGAATCCATTGGAAGCAAACTATACTTTTCTGCGAAAGTGTAGCAATTTTGGAAATAATCTCTTGACCGGTTTTTTCTCGAATTTCCGGCCAATTTTTTAAGTATTGAATTGAACTCTTGTTGTCCGTCAAAATATAGATGTCGCTATTTTCAAAATGTAGGGCAAGATTTGAGGCTTCTCGGATAGCAAGAAGTTCCGATCGGAAAACCGAACAGTTATCTGGGTTGCGAAATCTGCAGCGAAAAACCAAACCGTCTTCGGCCTTAGCATAAACGCCGCTGCCAGTCCTACCTGAGTCCGATTTACTCCCATCAGTATAGAGTACCAGGGACTGAGAAGGGATGTTGTTGATTAGTTCCAGTGACAATTGCCTCATCATCTCTGGGTGCTGAGTGTGCTTAGGGGCACTAGTCAATAATTGGTCACTAAAACTAATTTTATCCAAAGAGGTATTTGGAGTCAAGCAGCTAAAAGGGATACATGATTCAATGTTAAAATCCAAGAGACCTCGTTATCTCCAACGTTATCGATCAAAAGAAACATATTTGCTGAAAAATCAACAATGGATGATTAAAATATAAATATAAATTACTTCCTCCATCTCTGTAGCCTCCATTTCTTGTTGAAAAGAGCCAAAATCCTCATCTTCAGATTCCACCATCAATATCACGTTTTCTGCTTTCTCTTCATCAATTACTTGTTTGCTTCCATACTTGAAGACAAACGTCTTCATATCATTATTAAAAATGAACTTTCATACGCAAGAAGTAATACGTATGTAGATCACATGGTAAATTGTTTTAAAATGTTAGTTGTTAATTTGACATAAAACAGTGAAGTTTTCTAACGGGACAGAACGCAACCCCGTTTCTAGATTTAAAAATGCTTCATATCGAATAATAAATTATTCCAAATACACAAAAAATACGGGGTTTTGTTACATTAGAAGCCTGTTCCCAATTACCCCGCAGTAAAAATTGTCAGGGGTAATTAAGAATACTAACCTGTTCCTCAAGATGAAATCCAAAAGCGAAAATTGAAGATTCCTCGTAATCGTTATATCCTACAGATCTAATAAATATATAAATTAGAAACTCAGCTTGCATATAACCGACATAGAGAACGAAAAATGAAACTTAAGAAATTTTTGTTTCACTTTTCTGAACACGGTTGCAATGAAAGGTAACAAATGTTAACAAATAACATTGAAAAAAAGTAGGAAAGTGTTTTTCTTTTCCCTCTAGAGTGTCTTAACCAAAACACATACTTATCAGTTCGCTAGAGCCTCGCCAGTGCGCTCTGTAGTCACCGTTCCTAATTTCCCCGCCTGACCCTACTCTTATTTAACGTTTCACTTTCTTATTTATATTCCAGCTTTGGGGTCGCGGAGGAAAAGCTTAAGCCCTGGTATATCGCAATTTTTCCATCTCTGGAAAAACTGTTTCCATAGTTGTGTTCTTTAAAATTTGCAATGTTTTAAAAGGTTCAAAATGTTTTACGGTGTGAGTTCTTGTAGAAAGTGCGAGGACATATCAGAAAGTCAGGCTCCTTATTTTTTTTTTTATGAAAATTTTAAATATACAATGAAGAAAATATATCACATATTAAGATGCACATATACCTTATTTTTCCACATAATCGCCTTGTTTGTTGAGGAATTTATCGTACCGGTAAATCAATGAATATAAGCCTTGGTGGTAGAAAGATCTGTCCTGACGATGAAGCCAATTGTTGATGCTTGTTTAATGTCATCAGCTGAGTGAAAATGTTGTGTTCAAAGATGCTTTTTAAGCTTGTGGAATAAATGAAAGTCAGAAGGGACCAAATCGGGAGGATGTGGTAGGATTTTCCAATGCTTGGAATCCAAGAGATTTCGAGTGGCACGAGCTGCATGTGACCAGCAATAATAGAACTCCTTGGAACAGTAATAATATGATATTATATTTCGATAAATAATGAAGAGTCGATTGTCTTTTTATTTGCTTTATCACTGAATCAAGATCATTAACATGACTCACTGAAGTAGAAGCTCGCTCATCTCCAAAACTTTGATCCTTTCATTTTAAAACTTACTTGTTTACCTTCATAACAAGAGTATCGTACGCTGCAGTAATTTCACGATGGATTTCAGACGACGGTACCCCTTTAGCACTCAAAAAACGAATTAATGATCACACTTCTTCCTTGGACTATTCGGTCAGTCTATTCACGATTTCAAATGGACGCCAAGTACGCACGCATTGATCTTTCTAAACAGAATAAATAATTTAGAAACTTTTAACTCTTATGAAACACTATGAAGAAAAAACACTTCAAATAAAATAATAAGAAAAATAGTAAGTAATAACTTTTTATAAACATTGTAGGAAGAATGCAACCAATGCTATAAATGTAGGTTATTCATTCACATTAAACTTGATGAAACCTGCCCACAAATTAAATGTGTGTAACAAACGGAAAATGAATTGATATATTTAAGAGATGAAATGTACTAATGCAAAAAAATATTGCGATGTTTCAGGCCGTAAAACAAGAATATCATCCATTTTTTTTAAAATTGATCTCGATATCAATATACAAAGACGTTTAAAACTGAATTGAATTTTTAAGCACTCTATATGAGAAAAAAATTATAGTTTTATTTTAAGTACAATATAATGAGATCAGTTGCGGCAATTGAGAAATCTCAAAAAATTCTTTTTTTCGAGTTTTTAAAAGTACATTTAAAAATTCATGTAATTTTTTTCTTTGCCGTTTTTAAACGTAGTGTTAATTTTTTTAAAAAAAGATTTCTTCCTGCTCAAAAAGTATTAAATTTATTATAAATATTAATTTTTATAGTATTTAATAATTGTAAAATATTAATAATATTAAGAAATATTTCTTTATATATTCAAAGAGAAAAATTATTTTAAAGTTCTTCATCTTTGCAGTCAAAAGTTTGTCTATCCGTCTTCCAGAGCGTATGCTCTATCTATATCCCATAAAAAATATGTTACCGGACTGAAGCTTCAAATAAAATTCTTATTCCTCTAAGAAATTTTATTGGTTTTTGATCCGATGAATTACAGAACAATCGGAGCGAGTAACGTTAACATCATAACTGGTGTTCCTGAAAGTTTTTTTTATCCATCAAAGAAAACGAGCCAATGCTTCGTACTTTGTCAATGTGAAAACGGACTGATTTACAGTGGCGTAGCGACTGGGGGTCAAGGGGAGTATAGATGCCCCAGGAGCAAGGGCGCCCATATGATAGTTTGCAGGGGGGCCTAGACCTGGGGGTATGGAGTATTTTTAATATTTTGGAAGAAGAATGGCGACTTGTTAATAGCCATAAAAAAGTTCCAGTTCCGACCCTGTTAAAATCTTTGTCCTGTTACTAAGATACTAGGCCACGGTACTCATACTCTATAAAAAAGAATAACACGTTATTTTAACTACTTTATTGAAACTAGTGAATATTTAGCAACACAAATGCAGGAGCAAAGTCCTTATAATTTAATACAGAAAACAAACTAAAAATGTACGCCTGATAAGATTTTACACTGGTTTTGATATAAAAAGAAAACTGTAAGGTAAATTATTATGCATAGGTTAGTTTATGGATTTCACACTAATATTTATCTGAAAAAGCAAAATGTAAATTTCTTTTCTTCTTGCCGAACAAGTCAATCACTTTGTCCTCGAAACCAGAGTTTTTTGCTTTTTTTCCTCGGAGGACAAAATAATTTTTTGTCCCCCAAATTCAAAATTTCAATTCGCATTTTACGTTTTAGACCTTCCTGAACATTAAATCTTTTTCGACTTTTAAATCATTTTCTTGAAAGAAAAACACATGACTACATTATATTTTTTTCCTTTCCCTGAGAGCTAGGGGGCCGCGGCCCCACCTTGCCCCCGGGCATGGGCACCCATGCCCAGGAGCCAGTCTTAGGGGGCCCATGCAAATAAAACATTATTGCGATTATGTCACATTTTTAAGTCAAATATAATTAGGGGGCGAAAAATTATTACAATACCCCAGGCACCATTTATTCTTGCTAAGGTACTGATGATTACTGGAGACGAAAAACTTATACCCAGATAGCAATTTTAGTTTGCATCAAACTTGCAGCAAGGTTGACACGACAACAGTGCAAGCTTGAAACAAGTTTGCAGAAGCGACGAAGTCACCACGCGACGAACTTGCAGCAAGTTTGCGATGTCAAACTCATTGCTACTGCTACTCGTTGCTCGACCTACCGCTTTCAAAGCGGACGCTTTAACCACTCGGCCAGATAAACTCTGAGAGGAGAAGATAGATTTCGCTAATACATCGCGCATATGATTTATTTTAAACTCTTTTTCTTGATTTCATTAATTTTTTAAATTTTGTGTTGAGAACATGATTTGAAATCAAAGAGAGAGCTATTTTCGCTAATAACTACGTTTTGCTAGTAGAATAAATTATCAAATTAGGTTTCAAAAGTAATTACTTTTAAAATGGGACAAAATGTAGGTTATTATTTTTCAACAAACATTGACTGTTTTTTAGGTTTAATTTTGTTTATAAACGTTAAAATTTCAACATTAAGAAAAAGGCGATATAGTTTTCTTTAAAGTGCGAGTTCTATATTTAGTAAAAGGATGGAAAATGTTTAAATTTTTTTTTATAAAAAGTTAGTTTTTCACAAATTATCATTGATTTGTTGAATTAATAAAAAGAAGGACGGTCTAGGAGATGCTATTAAAAATTGGATGTTTTTTTAAAACAGAAACAAAGATAATTACCTCTTTGTGCTATCATCTTTGCATCAAGCTTGTTTTGCAAACTTACAGCAAGCTTACATTGCAAGGAAGGGGTGGTGATTCTGCATTGTTAGTTTGCCACAAGTTCGCTTCAAGCTTGACGCGTCAAATTTGCCATGACAAGGTAATATCAAGTAAAAATCAAACTTGCTGCAAACTTACGTGCTATCTGGGTACTTAGACCCGGCACCTGTTATCCTCGCTATGCCACTGCTGGTTTATTATGTAGACTATCGAGATTGAAATCAGTTTTCTGCCAGTATGATAATGGAATTGTGTGACTTCATAACAGAAATTGTCTCATATCAAGGATTTTTATGTAAATTATTAATACGTCCTTACAGATATGTAGGAGGTATCTGTAAGGATAGGATACTAGGGATGCATAATCCACGATATTTTTAATAACAAATTTTTTACTATTGTTATTTTTAAATATCTGTTCTAAATAAGTGTGATTTCAATCACACTTTTAATTTTCAAATTCTTATTAAATGTATGTAAAGTATTTTGAAAAAAATTAAATAAAAAATTGTCATTTGTTTTTACTGCATTTTCTGCAAAATTTTGTGCTTTTAATTGTATATACTGTCAATAGATGGCGCCTGTAGCGAAAACTACTTAAAAAATTTTTTCCGATCAATTAAGTTAACCACAAATATTCCCATCAAGCGCGGTAGCCAACATCCACCAACACAGTTCACTATTCAGAATCCCCTTTTCAGTGAATCACAAATCCAATCATTTTCCGTTCCGATCGCAGTTAACTAAGCTTCCCTGTGAATATTTGTTTCGAACGATTATTGCGACTTTCTATCGTTATACGAGAGCTGTAATCATTTGAAAACGTGTATCACAACAAGAAAGGTGACTCACAGCGTCACAGGAAATACCAATGAAACTACGATAGGGGAGAACCGTCACTGCAAAAATAACAATCTTCTTTCCAAGAACCAAAATGGGCTTCCATGGCGCCATCTGTTGACAGAAGATAGAACTAAAAACTAAAACTTAGGAAAAGGAATGAATTTTTTTTAAAAAAATTTTGAAGCACTTTATGCACATTTATTTACCAACGATTGAATCACACCTTTCTGACAGTAGTATTCATTCCTGGTATTTGTGATTTTTTGAAATTGCGTAGTAAATAACTGTTCATCAAATATTCGTCATCCTTAGGGGTCTATTCTGGTACCCCCCATTGGGTTGGGTTACCGTGTTAAAATGCGGACCCCCCCCCCCCCAACCGGGGGTACCAGAATAGACCCGTTGCTCTTTTTCTTTCCTCCAGTGCGACATTAGCTGAACTATAACTGCAACATTAATAAAAAAAAGATTGTTCAGGTGCATACTTAATTAACTGTGACCATGCTAGTTTGTTTAAATCCTTCTTTCAGCAAAAACCGAGAAGTGGCGTGTTGTTTTACAGAAATCGAAATCAAAGTATTAGATTAAAGGTCGTACATTATTACAATTTTGTGCGGTAGCAAAGATTTAAAAAGTTTAAGTATATTTACATAATTCTTTTGGGTCATGTATTATCAGTATCTTTCCCCTGAAAGGATTAAGGGCTTTGAAAATTATAAGGTAAGTTTTGAATTAATTTTGTCAAATATTGAGAATTTTTTAAATGTCTTAAACACATTTTTCTTTTCTTTTTTATTCTTATTAAGATTTTCACGTTGTTTAATCTCTCATTAATATAAATCCATGCTGTTTCAAGTTTTGGTTAGATCTGCTTAGATTAGGTATGGTTGCATTATTGAAAATTGCTCGTTGTTTTGTAAAGAGGCTCTAGAAAATTAAACATGCAACAAGTATAGAAATGAGCAGATAATAAATAACTAGGAGAGAATTTAACGATAGCCGTCGAGTATCTTAATGCATTCGTTTGTGATTTTATATTGGATCTTTGGTCAATTCCATTTTTATATCGCAATAATATTAAAGTCAAGTTATAAATTCTAGAAAGCATTTAAAATTTGATGTCAGAATTACATTCTTGTATTAATGTTTCAGGAATTTTTTTTTTAGTTCTGAAAGAACAATTTACCGTGCTTTTTTTCCTCTTACTAGGAATGAACTCTTTTATTTGTTAACTGTTTATTTTTTATTTTATTTTTTTGTCACTACTGAGAGCAAAAAATGTTAAAACTCTGTGTAAAGAATTGATATTTTTCTTGTCTGTTGAATTAACTCAAAGAAATAGTGAATCAAAAGTAATTAACTTGGATAAAGAACTCCATAATATTAATTTGTTTGATGAGGAATTGACCATCATATGGATTATAATGTGAGGCATGAATTTTAGTATGCACTAAATACTTTTTCTCAATTCAAGGAACATTTTTATGATACTAGAACTGTTTAGCCATCAAATTATATTGTTATGAAGAAAATAGGCAACTTTATTTTAAAAACTCATCCTTACATGTTATGGATGTTCTATATTTCTTTCACTGAGAAGAAATAAGACATGTCAAATATAACATTGTTATGGAAGTTCAAGTGGGAGCTTTAGTTTCTTACAGGTGTTTACAATAATCTTGCATGATATAATGGGTTTTTTTTTTGTTATTGTAACTGTTTATGATTTCAGTTGTATAAAATTTGTTCAATAAAATTTTTCAATGAACATAGCCTATGTTAATGCTGATCTGTTAGAATTTTGTTTTCGTATCAATATGTTCACAGTTAAATTAATTGAAATTGTTTAGCATTAGTCTCCAAATTGCATTTAGCTTTGAAAAGCTTATGGGATTTTTGACTGGAAGTACAAAATCTGCCAACTGTTTTATTTTGTTAGAAATATAATATACTTAACCAATGTCATACATTTTTTTAAAAAATATCTTGCACAGTTGCTGTTCTAGATTTTGAACAGTCGGGAATTAAAAAAATTTAAACATTTTGAGAATCTAAGGCTTTATAGTATTAATTGAAGTTTTATAGCAGTGAAAATGAACAATTACAAAATATTTTAAAGTGTATTTTATATTGTATAAAAACAAATTTGCTTGGCTATGTACTATATGACTTGCAGATAAACTAACGTATGTTGTAAAATTCTGAATGGGAAAATATATTATATTTTATCAGTTATGTTGATTCACCTTATGAGGATAAATAGCTGAAGTAGAAAATTGCATACGATTTACCATTGTAGGTAACTTATTTTCATATAATCCTCAATATTCAGATCTATCCCTACTAACTCTTTCTACACAGAATAGGAAAGTATTTTCTTTGTAGTTGACATTTATATGCCTGCTGGTGTGAAGTTCGTAGTCTTTTTATGCAATACATTTTGGAAAAGTTTGTTTTGTAATATTTTAAATTGATTTGTGTGGTTTCTATGTTGTTTGACTTTTATTTAAAATAATATTGTTCACTTTATTTCATTTTGTTATGTATACATCCCATATGAATCGTGTAAGACTTGCTATGAAATTTTCCATTGGCTTTTCAAAAAGATATTTCATTGGTGTTTTTTAAAATCATTATTCTAATTGCCTTCTTTTGTTTCTTTATATTTGAGATTCAATTGTTAATGCAAGATTACCCCCTTTTATGTGATTATCTTGTCTTATGAATTCATACTCTTTTTCAGTAAAGGAAAGAATTTGATTAAGAAATTTCTGTTCATATTTGTTGCATTACTTCTCTCTTTATTCATTTATATATTTTGTTTATATCATTTATTAAGTAGGAGAGAAAATGTAGCTTTCTTCTCCTTTTATTTATACTATTTTTTTTTCTTCTTTTCTTTTGGAAGTTTTGTGTATTTTGATGACTTCCATTATTTTTTTTCTTAGGAGTCGGACACCTGTTTGATCATTTGTATAATGTATTATAAGGTGGTGTTACAGTTAAAGCTCAAGATATATTAACATTCATTGAAGTTTTATAAAATATTTTTATTTTAAAATATTTTGGAAGCATTAATATAGAATAGAAATATTTTTTTTTCCCTATGAATTTTTGAGAATTCATTTTAAGAATAACTTTCTACATTTTATATGAGTAGCAAAGCAATTTTTGGCACACTTATTAGATGTGACTTAAAATGCTCGTAATTAAGTGCTACTTATTAGGGTAATTATTAGCACTTAATTATTACTGCTTATTAGGGATTATTTTTTATAAGATTTATCATTTTTTTCTTTACTCTAGTACAGGATTTTGCTACTAATTATGGAGTAAAATATGTAAGGCTGTTATTTGGCAATCTTGTCCAGAAGTATTGCCTTTGAACTTCTTTTAACACGCCAAGTTCTTTTAATACCAAATTTTTAAAATCACTTCACTTTTGATTGTAAATGAAATATTTTTCAAATTTTAAATAAAAAAATTTAGCTAGTTAATATCTTTCAGCACCTGCAAGTACATTCTGAAGTTGGTAATATATATGAAATCATATGGAACAGACTTCTATAAATGATATGCAACATTATTAAATACACTTATGTACTATGCAACTTAAAATTGGATAAATGTTAGTTTTTTTTATAATGTACCAGAATGCAATTCTGCAATATTCTTTATTAAATATATTTAAAATAACATTCTATCCTGGAGTAATTCCACAAAAATGTCAACCTGAGCATCAAAATTTCAGTGTTAACAAAATACCGAGTATTGTACGCAGGGTTCCCACGGGTCTTAGAAAGTGCTTATTTTAACCTTCCATTTCTAAAAGCCTATGGAAGTACTTATTTTTCATCAGTAGTCCTTAGAAAGTGCTTAGTGCTTTTCCTTTTAAAACAAAATTCTTTTTTCAAATGGCAAAATTTTATTTTCCTGATCATCTGATTGCTTTTAGTGCCAGATCGGTGATTAGACAGCTTTTTAACTGTTTTTTTTACTTCAAGATGCAGCAAATGAAAAGTTTTGGAGAGTAATAAAAATTCTTACGATTTTATCACATGGACAAACTACAGTAGAATGAGGGTTCAGCATAAATAAATCATTAAAAGGTAGAAAACGTATAAGAAGATTCTTATATTGCTCAGAGGCTCATTTTTGAGAATGTGAATAATTCTAATGATATTCACTCTACAACTGTTACAAAAGAGATGAGAAGGTTTGTCTGTTCTTTGAGGCAGAAATATATTCTTCATTTGGAAGGACAACGAAAAATTGAGAACTAAAAAAATTCAGAAAACAGGAGGAAAAGAAAAGCTTAACTGTTTAAAATCTAAAAACAGCTTTCCTTCAAGCCGATATCACAGCAATGGAAACTTCAGCCAAAGAACTGTCTAATAAGGCAGAATCTTCCAAAAATATTTCCCTTTTTAGAAAAGCAAATGCACTGCAAAGAGATATTAAAGAAAAACATCTGAAATTAAGGAATCAGAAGGTCAGATTTTTGAAAAAGAAAAATAAATCAACTGAAAAACAGAAATGACTGTATCAGGATTTTAAAAAAATATTTAATTAATTTCTGAAAATTAGAGCATTTTAATAATTTGAGTTGATTTTGATATTTGTAAGGCCATTTTAATGTATTTAATTAGTTCAATCATTAAAATTTTAATTGTACCCTCTACTTTTCTTTTGTATAATTTCCTGATATTTTTTAATAGGGCCGATAACACACCTGTGAAAGAGTTAGATTTTGTATAAGTATTGATACTGTCTTTTTTACTTTCTCGTATACGAAGTATACAGAGAGAAAGTATTGTAATCATCAAAAAATTTGAACTCGATTTTGACGAATCTCCACATTTTAGACCTCCCCGAGTCCGAAAAACACAATTTTGGAATTATGTCTGTCTGTGAACACGATAACTCGAAAACTATTAGAGCTACGGGGATGAAATTTGGTATGTGATTTTTACACATAATTTGTAGGTTTCTATCAAATTTGGACAAAATCCGTCTACGGGAAGTCTGCCTGTCTGTTTGTCCGCGGTCATGCAAACACTATAACTCAAAAACTTAAATATCTAGATGGATAAAATTTGGTGCACAGTTTTATCATCATGAATGTAGGTCCGTATAAAATTTTTGGCCAAATCCGGGTTGACTGCCTGTAGGTCTGTATTTAATCGCATACTTGTTTTACTCAAGTTAGTATAGTTGGCGTTTGACCTTGGCGGTCTACGAAGGAAATTGTAGCAAGTCGCGAGCACACGCTTCAGAAATTATGGCAACCCGAATCGAACCTTTGTTCTGACATTCTCCAGTTGGAAGGCATGGTGAAATCTTGCGTGATATCTGTAGTAAGATTGTTACTCAAAAACGTTAAGTTAAAGTTGTGGTACCTCAGCGCGCGTAAAAATTGAGAACGTATGCAATTATTTTTGCAAAATACTAAGTTTTGGGAATTCATGAATTTTATGTGTTTCATTGTAAATCACCATTCATAATTTTTTTCTCAAAATAACTAGGCCTTGGGTAAATACCCCAAGAATATTTACCTACTGGGTGTTTACCCACCCCACTTTATTGGTCGTATGCGAGAAAGTTTCAGGGAGGTCACTCCGTTGGTTTTTTATGCATCTTTTAAACTGCTTACTCTACTTGCCATTTCAAAGATGGGTTCCTGAATATGCACATTTTTACAAAGATCGTTTTCCCTCTCTTAATAATAAATATTTTGTGTTAACTTTCTTTTTATTTTATCAAAAAATAGTGTTGGCTTTTGATTAGTTGTTTCACATTTACTGTAAATATTGAAATTAATTACACTGAACTATATCAAATGTCACCTATTGATGGGGTAAGTATTGATCACTGGGGTAATTCCTGATCATTGTCATTTCTTGTCATAAATATCATCAGAAATAGCTAATAAATATAATTTTAGTTCTTTTAAATGACAGTTCATATTTATTAACTGTAATCACTATAAAACATATTTTAATTGTAGCCACAATGTGTTTTTTTTCTAACAGTAAACAAAAAAAAAAAAGTTCCGATTTGCATCATTTCTAATGTCTTAACTTGCTTGTATATTGATTCGATATTTGCAGAATTTATTAAGTGATAATTTTTACGCTTATTAAATTAGCCTGATAAATATGGCGAGAAACTATAAACCTAAAAAACATATTAAGTTTCTAGAAGTCAAAATTAATGAAGCTGTTCCAAAGACTGAAAATGAAAGTTTCAGTGTGAGAGCTGCTACTATAGCTGTTGAAATTCCGTTCTCAACTTTACACTCTCACTTAATGAAGTTAAAAAATCCATCACAGTAGTAAGACATTTGGGAACTGTTTCTTATATTCCTGCAGAACATGAGAATAAGTTGGCTGCTTGCCTAAAGAGTGTGGTGAGATGGAGAATAGAATGAAATTAAAATAACTATTTCTGATTTTGTAATTAAAAATAAAAAAGTTACAAATGTGTATTAGCTGTGCACTTACAAAAATATTGTTGCTTCAAAGATTATATGCCTGGGGAACATTGGACGAGTTCATTTATGCATAGGCATAATCTACGGCAAAAAAGCCCATTATTCTCGAAAGATACCAAACATGACAGAATTGAAAAAATAAATGTCAAATATATTTTTTATGGTCCTATATCCTTAAATAGAACTGACCCATTCACTGTTGATTATGCAGTAATAAACAATTTGCAAAGATTTTTGGAAAACTTAAAGTGTTAAATTTTGTTGCTTTTTTTTCAAATAAATCATCTTGTCAGTTGCTTAACTATATTTTATAGGTTTATTTATTTGATCTAATGTATCATTTGTTAATTACTGTTGTGTAACCATTTTTAAAATGCATCTTCACTACAAGAAACTAGGTGATCAGGAATTATCACGTTCCAGGGGCAATTCCTAATCACTGAAAATTTAAAGCTCTTTAAATTCTATTTTAATTTTCAAAGAAAAGAAGGCTGCATAGGACTCATCTCGTAAGTCATCAAACTTTCACCAAAAATTAAAATTCTACCTTGAACAGTTTTTCACAAAATGGATATTTGCATTTTTTGATCAGGAATTACCCCAGGTCACCTACTTAATGTTGAATTTTTTTACATAGTATTTTCTTATGAGTTTTAATTGTAAAAGTATCTCACTTGGTTGAAAGTCAAATATTAAATTATGAAATACGGCTTTTATAATATTGTATTTAAGTCCTTAGAAGGTGCTTATTTTTAGTTTCAAAAGTAGAGTGGGAACCCTGTGTATATATAATTTTTAATCTTGGGCTATCTATTTTAATAGTGTACAGAGTTAAATTTTAAATTATAAATTGTTTTATTTAAAAAAGCTGTAATAGATGTCTATCTCCTTTCAGAAATTTTGTTTGATAATTTGGGTATATGCAGTAATCAACAATTTTTCTAAAACATTTTCTAATTAAAAAAAAAAAAAAGGTCAGTGTATTTTGTTATACACATGAAAAAGTTTCATACTGCAAGCTTATCTCAAAAAATATCCTTATGGCGTTTCGGTTAGGAGCAATTTTAAATTCAGTTCATGAATATCAGTCAATTACTTAAAAATATTAACTTTTTGCACTCGGCATGAAAATTTTTGGTGGAAACTTTTCAAACTTAGTATTCTGTGTACATTAAGAGTATTTAAATACTGAATAAATAGAATTGGAAGTTTGCATCTGGAACACAAAAAATTCCTTGGTAACTGCTGACTTTTTATTTAACTTTAAAATGACTGCAATGTATTTTTCCATGTGCTTGATTCTATATCTCAAATATTGCAAAGTTCAATTAACTTAGTTTTGTTCATTTTAATTTTATTTTTAAAAGTTAGCTTAAAACAACTCAACTTTAATTTTCGAGAACGTAAACAAAGACTTCAATGTTTTGTTCCATGTACTTGATTCCATGTCTCAAATATTTCAGAGTTCAAACTTAGTGTTTCTAAACAAAAAAAAAAAGAAAAAAAATGCCTTTAACTGCAGCTGAAAAGCAGAAAACATATAGAGAAAGAGAAAGGAGAATATGAAATATATAAAGCAAAAAATAAAAAGCTCCAAACAAGAAAGACAAAATTTGAGTAAATCTGAAAGAAAAAAATTAAAGGAAAAGAACAAGATTTAAAGAAGTAGAAAATCAGATATTCAATCCTCTACAAGTTCTGTTCCAATTTTAGACAACATTCTTACACCATCTGAAGCATTTTCTTTGCGCCAGAAAAAAAGCAAAAAAAAAAAAAAAAAATAGCACAACTGCCGCCCCACAAAACCCAAAAAAAAAAAAAAAAACGGTGGTATTTGAATGAGCAAAGAAAGAAAGCATTTTAACCAATATTACTATTTTCCCAAGCACCAGGCTTAACCCTAGAATGCTACCCTTTGAAAAGCTTACAGGAAAGGTAACCGTTCGTCTCCGAGATGAAGTGTGCATAAGCGCGTTTAAAACCTATTTTAAAAGCTAATTAGAATAAAATTATACTACCTACAGATGATTTCATGACTCTCGAACTTCAAGTAAGCAAGAAAGTATAATTTATTTATTTTCAAAGCAGTCTTTACTCAGATTAGCATGATGTTCTCCACACATTGCTCTGGAACATGTTTGACAAAAGTTACGCGTCATTCTGCACAATTTGTACGGGCAAAATGAACAATTCTTTCTTTTTTTACTGTCAGATTTTTTGGGAGGCTGAATGTTCAAATCTAATTTCATCAGTTCCCTTATAATTGTTCTTGTTGATCGAGGCAAAGTTGGTACGTTGAGACGCTTCTTCATCCATGGAGCAAGAAGATCTTCACTTAGCTTTATTGCGAACTTTTCT
Source organism: Araneus ventricosus (assembly GCA_013235015.1). Classification (NCBI taxonomy): domain Eukaryota; kingdom Metazoa; phylum Arthropoda; class Arachnida; order Araneae; family Araneidae; genus Araneus; species Araneus ventricosus. The sequence goes on from BGPR01003203.1 coordinate 91,304, forward strand.
CGATAATGCCTATTCGGATTTCTGAGCCATATTATGCACATATATTTTTCATGTGCGTTCACGAAACTGATATTTATCATGTCATAAAACACACAAATAATTAAATGATTCAAGAGGGGTGCAAAGTTCTTTTGCGGAGTCCTTTGGTGCTTGAATAAAATGAATAATATTTTGAGATGCTGTCCTTCTGTTGCTTGATTTAGGAATAGATGACCACTTTGACTTATCTTTACCAGTGAACTGAATTTTACTGGGGTAAATATTAGATCTGTCACACGATTAAAAAAATTTTGGAATTTTTTTCAACTTTTTTAGGTTTTTCTTTTTTTAGCTTCATATTTTCATTTTCCTGGGTTTGTTTTTCAAGCATTGTTTCTTCTTCATCTTTATTGTCAAATGATAATTCCTCTTTTTCAGCTTTGTCGCTATCTGTGAATTCGTGATTTTCAACTTCAATAAAGTAATCTTTTTCCGATCCATCCCCCGAAAGGGAATTTTCTTCATCACTTAGTTCTTTTAACAGAGCTTCAGGTTCACCACAAAAATTTTCTCCGCGAAAACGCTTTTACATCTTCAAGTCAACACAGAAACAAATCCAAGTCGGATTCTGAAATGCAAACGTTACAGCTAACCATTCATCTATGAGACGAATATTGTTCTAAAAATGCCACTTGCAGAAATATTTCGGTAAAAAGGAATGTCCTTATCTATAGTAGACAGGGTCATTTGAAGGTACTGAATCGCACGTCCCATTTTCTGTTTTAGGGGAGGCAAGTCAAGGTTATTTGTTATGGGCTTCGTCCAGGAGACGAATGGGTAACATTCTAGTGTTAAAGGTTTTCATTATTTGCAGCTATAATGGAAATAAGGTGTGTATTCAAAAGCGCTACTTATATCTTGCATTAAAAGAGATATGTGCTCTCTTTTGTGAAGAAAACCCAGATGTTAAGATTGGTCTGTCAAAGTTTAGCAGTCTTCGCCCGAGTCATGTATTAAGAGATATTCCACATTATGTATGTATGTCTTTGCCAAAAACATGAAAATATCAGATTTCTTTTAGAAGCCTTGAAAGATAAAGGATTCGATTTAGAGTCTATATTAAAAGATTTTATAAAGACTAGTCTGCTATGAAGAAATATGAATGAATGGTGAATGTAACAGCTGTCCTATGTTAAATTGAATATTTACAAATGATGATCTACTTCATGAGCCATGCACTTGGAAGGAATGGATAAACAAACCCCAATGCCATTTAACAACCAATGAAGGTACAACTCAAGACTGCATAAATGATTTAAATGCCAAATTACCAACATTCCTTCAGCATGTTTTTGTAAAACGAAAGCGATTGCAAGAATTTAAAGCAAAATGGGATAGTTTAAATTCTGAACAGCTAATATTGCAAATTGATTTTGTAGAAAACTTCTCCTGTAAAGAACAAAATGAAATCCAGGCAGCTCACTGGAATCATGGACAAGTAACTAAGGTAAGTGCTCCAGTAGTGGGCCACTTGAATTTTAAGTTGAAAAACAAGAAATTCCAACATTCCAATGAAATAAGAGATCTGCCTCTGGTAGGCTGAAACCCTTATCAACTAAATACCAAAGGCAGAGCCTTTATTTCCTGTTCAGTTAGGAGCTAGAAAGTTTGTTGCTGAAGTTGGTCTCTGAGAGAAGCATTTTTAGCTTATTCTTAGTGATTTCCTTAAGAGGCAACTCTTCATTCAACTATTTTTTAGCATACATTCTATTTGTTTTTAAAATGAATTGTTATTGATATTATTTGATTATATAATGAATGTATTATAAACTATCTTTAAATTAAATAATATTGATAATTTATGGATAGTGAGGGGTGGCCCACTTTTGGATCAATGTTTTACTAAATGCTCCAGTAGTAGGCCTAGCGAGGCCAGTACTGGAGCACATGCTTTCTCTCAAATAGACTGTTTTGTGATGTTTAAATAAGAAGGTTATATCTTGTAAAGTCTTTTTATTTAATTAGATGTGCTTTATTTTTATCAGAACCAGTAGTGGGCCACATGGCCCACTTCTGATACACTAATAGCCCACTACTGGTACAGTAATGGAACATTCTGACCAATTACTTAAATAATAAATATTTTATAGTACTGTTGAGGAAAAGATTGATATTCAAGAATTAGTTGGGCTTTGTAACGAGGCAGACAATAATAACTATCGCATTGCTGGACCATCGAAAAATATTCCATCACCATTTAAAAGGGCTCTTTTCTGGCTGCAGAAGGAAGATGATAAAAGAAAAAAAAAAGATTTATTCAAAATAAAGTATCAAGATTTAATATCAATAATGCCCCAAACAGAACTTAAAATGAAAGATCGATAATTAACATATACCTTTAATAAAAAAATTGGCTGTTAGAGAAAAAATGTAAATCTCATGTGACTAGAATCTATAAATAAACGATTTCACCTATATCAAGCCATTTTTATTGCATTTTTATAGTGTATAATGTTAATATATTATTATTATTACTAAATATAATGATTTTATTTTTTCTTTGGCACAATTGACAAATCTGGGTGGCCCACTTTTGGTATGCCCACTACTGGTACATCAAAAGTTTGCTATGCCCACTTCTGGTGCATAGGAGTGATCTAAGTTTTTAATTTTTTAAAAATTATATTACAATTATTTTGATATTTCAGGTGATTATTATTTTAGATAAAAGTTTGAACAACCATAAAAAAATACAGATTAGCGAAACTTCTCAAAAGTTTAGATGATAATTGAGGAAATACCCTTAAGTGGCCCACTACTGGAGCATTTACCTTATCTTCACAGCTGTTTCTTGGTTTTTAGAAGATGATCAAACGAAAACAAAATCATATGCAATTGTATCGGATTATCTTGAACACAATAAATACACAGTGAATGCTTTCCTTTGGGAAATAATAAAGAATTTAAAATCGATTACAAGCTTTTCATCATTACACATTTTTTCTGATGGACCAGCAAGTCAGTTCAAACAACGCTACAATCTATGCCACGTAACATATTTTTGCAAGGAGTTTTAAATCCAAGAAGTCTAGAGTGGCATTTTTTTGCCACCTCTCATGGCAAGGAAGCTGTGGATGGAATCGGTGGGCAAATAAAACGTTTAGCGTGGATGCAAGTGCTTAGTGAAAAATCAATCGTCAATAGTGCTTTAGCCTTCTACAATGCAGTGAAAGAGAAAGATATAAAAATGCAAGTTATTATTGTTAAAGGAGAAGATGCAAGTCCTTCAAAAATGAATTAGACATGAAATTTTGTGATGTTTTCACCATCCCTAATATTCAAAAAATGCATTTCAAAACAGTAGAGGAAAACATTATTTTCTACAGTCAATACAGCCAAAGTACAAATTTTCAAACTTGCAACTTTCAAAGAAATTCAAAAATGTGGGAAGTGATTGTTAGTAAAGAAAATTACTATGCAGTTTATTATGATCTACAATATTATATAGGAAGAGTGATAGATGATAATGGGGAAAAGGTCAAAATGAAATTCTTAAAAAAAGGACTTGGACAGACATGTGAGTGGCCAAGATCTGATGATGTAGAAGAAATAGAAAAGCAGTTTATTATTTTTTTTTTTTTGGCCCTATAACTTTACAAGGATCTTGTCCATTTCAAGTTACCAAGGAGAAAAAGATCATTAAAGCTTATAGTAAAATAAAAATATCCTATGTAAAACAAAAGTTGTTAATAAAATAAAACTAATAATAATCTTATTTTAATTGCTTGCCTCTTGTACTTATTTATTGCATTTTACTACATAATTTTGAATTTTTTGCATTAGGAAATTTAGAAATGTCAGTCAGTTACCGGGCTGTCAAGTCAGTTACCAATTTCTTGTAATTACTGTCCTTCTTTATTCTAGCAATATTTTGGAACTCAAATGCCATATGCTGAAAGCTTATTAGTTGTTCTGTTAGATCTAATGTAACTTTATTTAAAATTCATTTTAATTTCAGAAGAATCTCTTATTGAATAGGTATTACTTTTCATATAAGTTGCATTAATGTCAGTCGGTTACCATGTTTTAACTATTTTTTAAAAAATTATCCAAAAAGTATTTTGGAAATTCAATTATACTGTTGGATTCAGCCAAAAAAAGACAATAAACCGGGGAAAAAATCTTTTAAAAGATGTATATTTTGTGTAATTTGTTACAAAATACTTATTGTTTTGCTTTGTGAATGTCAGTCAGTTACCCGTGGAATTGACCTCTGAATTTATTCTGCTGAATATATTCGGCCCGACCAAATATTCGGGAAAGGGCTGAATAGGCCTCTTACTGAATATTCGTTATACCCCTAGTTGGTATTATTTGTGTATGAAACCAGATGGAACCGACTTCCTCCGGAAAATGCTAAAAAATTATTTTCTTGTATCGCAATATCAAGCTTTGCAATGATAGATTATTTATAACTTTATTAAACACACTTACAGAATTTAAAATTGGGTAAATGCTAGGAGATAAATGATAATAAATGTAGTGAAATGTAATTTTGCAATGTTCTTTTTTAAAAGCACATTTAAGAAAATTATTATCCTTGAATGTATTTGGCAAAAGGGCTGAATGCCGAATATTCGTTAGTTTGTTTGGAATTTAACTGGAAATATGTAAATTAGAATCTAGCCCCTTATTTTAATTTTTTTGTTTTGTTTGAAGATAGTTGTAAAGGAAATGAAAATGTTATATCGGATGAAACTGGAATCTTAAACACTGGATATTTTTTGAAGAAATTAGAGATAACTTTTGTTATTGGTTGGGGGAGAGGGCACCTTTCGACATGGGGCACTTTTCAACAGTTGGCATTTCTCTCCACTGGAAATGCTTTTTGATCGGCTGACAGGTGACTAATCAAGTTTCAGAAGAGAATATCATCTGGCAATAGGCTTCATTCCGTTTCTCAAACCATGTGCTTTGCTGTGGAATGAGATCTGTTTTGTGACCTGCTAAGTAAAAACTGAAATTTATTTTTTTCACTGAATTTTTCTTATTCCATATTCATTGAGATAAGTTGGATTTATTTACCAAATTAAGTAAGATTTTCTGCATCTAACAATACTATTAGCAACTAGAAATTTTGTTTCTAAAGAGAGTTAAACTTAATGGCTGTACGTGGGGCGCATTTCAACACTGTTAAAATGTATCCCTCATATTAAGGAAGTATTAATTTAATTAAGTAACTTTGAGACTTGGGCAAGATGGTTTGAACTTACATAAAAAGAAGAAAAAGAGATTTCAAAAGCTATGCAAGCAGTTCAAGATGGCATGTCTCTTAGAACAGCTGCAGACTTATATGGCATGCCCTATTTTACATTAGTTTCTAGATTTAAAAGAAAGTAAAACAGTTGGTCGTGATGATAACATAGCATTGGATACTTCATCCAACTGCTTTATCTTCAAGTACACTTGATCAAGAAAGCAAGCTTTGTGATTATATTATTTAAAGTTCAAATATGAACTATGGTCTGACTTATAAACAAGTACAACAGCTTGCATATGATTATTGAAAATGCCTGGGCTCAAGCACTCCAAGTATTTGGAATGAAAATAACATAGCTGGAATTCACTGGGTTAAGGATTTTATGAATTGTAGGAATAATTGGGCCATTTTAGTCAAACATTGAAAACAAGAAATTAAGTTAACCCTAAAACCAGATAAATTTTGCTAGATCACTGTATTTTTCTGTACATTTGTTATATTTCAATAAAATTTGTTCATTTGAGTGAAATGAGTCATTATGTATTTGTTGAAAGGTGACCCATGGGTGGGGAACGTTTCAACAGATTTATGCTTCAGTTGAAATGCAGAATTTCACCTTTTAGTTATGACCAGGAACTCTGATACAAACTGAGTAGCTGCCTAAGATTCTGTTGTAACCAATGATGTTAAATACTGAAATAAAAAATATACTTTCTACAAAAATGAGGTTATACTAAAAATTGTTGAAAGATGCCCTCCTCTCCTCTACAGCTATATTTAAAAAAAAAAAAAAACTGTATTTGGTATTAAATCTTGAACAATATTTTTTTATATATAATTTTCTTCTTTTAAGAGAATTTATATAAACTATTGTATCTTTGCCATAATAAACTACAAACATATTAAGAAAGTGTATGGTAGATGCATAAAGTGTTTGCTTTTAGATTTTTATTAGATTTCTTTAACAGTTTTGCATTTTTTTTTGTCACCCCTTTATTTTCTCATTTCTTTATAAACTTATAAATGTTGCAATTATATTAGAAAATGATTTTCAGTTTTGGTGGAAGATCATAAAATGAAACGCGTTTCTAAATCTAATGCTGCAATATGTTTCTAGGTTTAAAAAAAAAAAAAACATAGAAATTTATTAATATGGAATTTTTTTTTTTTTTTTTGTCAGGGTAAACATTTATGCAGGTTGTTAGGTAACAGGTGGGCAAGTAACATTTTGTTTGCTTTTTTTTCTATATTTTCTTCTGATACTTTTTCATTTGAGATGTTTAATTTTAAACGTCCATTCATTTGAAAACATTCTTGAATTGATGAGAGTATTGTAAGACATTTATATTGCATTTTTATGGAATTTAAATTTTGACAATTTTGTAAGTTTACCTACTTATTTCCTGACATTGAAATTTGTTGTTGAAAATGTATAAATTCCCTTTTAATGAGAATTCTATTTTTTCCCTAAAGCTTCATGTCTTGATTAACCTGTTTAGATAAGATTGGATTTTAAATTGAGATTTTAGGAAAGTAAAGTTTAGCACTTATTTTTTGACTTAATTAGAAAAATGAATTTTCCTTCCTTTTAGGGAAAGAAATGGAGTTACTGAAACCTATTTTTAACAAATTTTTGATTTTTAAAATTAGAGAGAGAAAGAATGATATAGGTGAAATTAATTTTATTGCCAAAGCCTTAAACAATTTGTAGGGATATTGCTTTGTACTGTAGAAGCAAGTATAGCTGTTTGTATTGATACTTTGGTATAAACTTAACCTTTTCCTTATGGGCAGCACAGGTGTGCCAGCAGAATTTTCCCCTTTGCTTGCAGGCTAGTATAACTGCTGTACCAATAAACAATTAGGATTTCACTTGCCAAATTTATCTAATCTGTCTTTGTACTGATCTCTGAATTGTTTGTTTTATTCCCATGTTTTATTCACTCATGTGATGGTTTGTGTGATTGTTAATGAGAGAAAACAAGAATAGTAACTTGACAGGCAGTCGAAAGAAGTTGTGAATGTTATCTTCTAATTGATTTTTAAAAGATGAAAGCATTTTCTTGTTCTTGTTTCTAAATCCTTGTAAGAAGAGATTTTTTTAGTTTTCCTCTAGCCTGTGGTTTAAAGGTTAAAATACAGTATATATTGCATGCATATATTTAAACCATTAACACCCAGTTATCCTCATTTGAGGACAGTTACATTTTCACTTCTGTTGCTAAACTGATCATATTCCATTGTTTCTTTTTTGCTTTGTCTAGTAAGTCTATAGGTATTCCCAAACCCCTAAACAGTTTTCAACAGGCATTGACCATCAATTAGTCAGATTTTGAAGTTAAAATGTCATCATTTTGAAATTTTTGATTTTTTTATGTTTGATTTACTTTTGAGGTAATACAAAGGAATTAGAATGTAATCTGTATTTATTTATTTTTTATATTTTACTATACAGTGGAACCTCGCTCAACAAGCATAATTCGTTCCAGGATCTTACTCATAATATCCAACACTCGTTAAGCGAAACAGTTTTAAATGTAAAATACAGTAATGCGTTCCGTACCAAAAAAATACTCAAGAAATTTTAAGTATAACGTTTATTTAAACAAAGTTATTTATAACATTGTTGACAAGCTTGAATCTTCTTTTCTTCTATTGTGGAATAAACCGACCCGGCATGTGAATTCAGTTTGCAGAACAAAAAAAAGATCGAAATAAGTAATTTATTATTTATGATACATACATAATTCTAGAAAGCTGTTTAGTTTTTTCTGATGCTTCAAAATTTGACAATAATACGACACTGCATTATCGTTAAATAAATTTGTAGCATGCATGACCATTGCCTTATTAGGGTGATGTTTCTCAATGTACAATGCCAACAGTTCACCATTTCTCTAATTGTACCAGGTGATTGTTATTTGCTGGTACCTCTTCCTCTGACAAACTCTCCTCCACAACTTTTTACTATGAAACACAATGCAACTCCGTAAACTCTTCGGTGGCCAGCTCTTGGCCACAAGCTCATCAATATAATTATCTTCCTCCAGTCCCATGATCTTGGCCAAAGGCACAATCTCATTGACTGTAGGCTTTACAGATAACTGTCTTGAACCCCTCAAAGTCACATTTGACAACACTCTGCCAAAGCTTCTTCCAAGCTGAAATGAGGGTTTTCTTGGTGACGCCTCCCACATATTTTCGATCATCGTGAGGCAGGCAACGATATGGAAGTAATACTTCCAAAATTCTCTAAGAGTAATACTGGTCCCTTTATGGTTCATTGGTTACTACAAATATGTCTAAACACATGGTTTGGAAAAATGTATGATCACAAGCAATACTGAGATGCTAGTGGAATGAGTGCTAAACACAGGCTGATGTGAGTCATTTTTTCCAATTTATTTTGCTCGTTATGTGAATTACTCGTCATGAGAGGTGCTTGTTAAGCAAGGTTTCACTGTATTTTAAAAATCTTTAATTTTACTTCACAGTTATCTTTAATCTCTATTTTTTAAAACCTTATTTAGTTGAAATTTATTGAAATCTGTGCTTAAATTAATTTGGGTGTTAATGGGTTAAGTAATATTATATTGAATATATTTGTGATAATTCTTTTCACTAAATCCAACCATTTCATGTTTGATTCGATTTCCATCTATCACAGTGCTTTATCCTAAAACATAGTATCTGTGAGGAGTCGAAACGGTTCTTTACAAAACTTTTAATTCTGCAGATTCGGTGTTTTCTAATTGTGCAGAATAGCTTTGGTTACCTTGTGAACCAGGCTGTTAGTGTCCCTTGTGACAGAAAATTATGCTTTCTGCAACAAGCTTCATTAATACCAAAATATTTCTGCAAGAATGTTTTGTGAAGTAAGAATTTACCAATGGACAAATCTAAGAGTAATTAATAAATAAAGTAAAATATTTAGTTCAACAAATTCAGCTTTATTTAGTGTTTAAATAAAACATATACACACACACAAAAACTGAAAGGTCAACTTCCTTCTTTCGCTTTTATCTGATCCAGAATGTTTGAAAGTGATTCATCGTCTGCAGAAAACAAAACTAGTTCTGCAGAACGATCTTGGTGCTTTTGTGTGAATGTGTTAATTCTCCCAAAAATATAATTTGTTTCCAAAATGAAAATCTTTCTGCAGGTAACCTTTGGCATTCTACGACATTGTCGCCGTGTCGTGTCTTCGCAATTCTGCCACGGAGTTAGTGTCAATCATGAATGTCATTCACACATTTCAGTTTAAAAATATTATTTCTTCTATTGCAATTTTCTTGGGATAAAGTGTAACTTCTTCCAGTCCACATCTGGAAAATTCTTGGTCGTGGCATAGAATCTCAATTTGGTTGCATGTGTAAGTTTGAAGAATTGAATGATGTGAAATGTTCCGATTGTGAACAATAGACATAATTTTTTTGAACATTATTGTAATGAAAGCTGGATGGGAATCATGTAGCTCCTGCTCCAACTAGTTATCTTACATCTATTTGGTACCTTTCATGTATATTTCTAATTATATGAGTGTATATCATTTATATGCCACTCACTGAAGTGCAAATTTGATATATCTGATAATCATTTGTGTACGCTTAAGAAAGTGAAAAGCTGTTAAATGGTTCTTTTGTGAGGGTGTTCCCCCATTAATAAATACATTCTCTGTATTTTCTTACACATATATAATCAAGACTAATATTTTTCTGCTTTAATTATTGACAATTTGTTAGATAACTTACGAGAATAATTACAATAAAATAAATAAGAATGATTTGTGTGTTACATAGTATGCCATCAGTTTTATTTTCAGTTGCTAAATGCTAACTTCTGAGCTTTCATCTATCTGCCATTATTTTATATTCTTGCTCATCAACTGCATGCCATTGTCATGACCATGTACAGTTAGTAAAAAAAAGTGTGAACAATTCTTATTGTTCACAGTCCATAGCAAGCCAAATGCATCGATTCTGAAACATATCCTCTCTTTAAATGCATGTGAATAATTATTTGTCTAATATCTTATTTTCATGTCATGTTCAAAATTTTCCATTTGCAGCTGCCATTTTTAATTTTAAACAATTCTCCACATTGGAATTCCCTCGGATATTAAATTGTATGTAATTCCACTTAAAATCCCCCCCCCCACCCCTGGGGGGGCGGGCAATTAGGAGCTGTCTCCACAAGCTCCAGATTCACCTGATATATCACTGTGTGATTTTTTCTTATTTCTACGGTTGAAACTGCCTCTTCGTAGTCACTGTTTTGAGTCTTTTGATGTAGTAAAAGAAAATTCGGTACGAATTCTGAAAGGGTTTCACGAAAAGGGTTTAAGGCATGTTTTGAGGAAAAATATCGTTGGCAGAAGTGCATTGTGTCGGAGGAGATTATTTTGAAGGAAATATAATAAATATTGACCAATAAACTGATACCTATTGTTTTATGACAGCATTCTCGATACTTTTTGAGCCTCCAAAACAGTATATTGCAGTTTAATGAATATCTCTGTCTTGGAAACTACTGAACGGAAATGATTGAAATTTTGCCTAGCGGAGTTAAGTTGTACCTTAATCGATCGTACCAAAAGTTTTCGTTTTTTTTTCTTTGGAGATATGAATTTAATAATTAATAAAAATTGTAAAATATTACTTTAAATTTAAAAGGAATAATTTGATTTGTGTTATTCCGCAATTTAATGTTAATTTAGGATTATTGCTATCGGCTGATAATTCCTGAAGATAATCGAAAAACCGGAAACCATTTAACAAACATTGAGAGGTCGAAATTCATAATTCACCAACCGTTTGTTTGAAATGACGGTTTTATATACATTTGGCCTAATTTAATCTGGAGAGTTGAATTTATATTTAAAACTGTGAGTTGCCTTTTGAAAGAATTTAAATTTGTGCGAATTTGAAATGACCGTTTGCTTTAACAAAAATTAAATTCACCTAAAACTGCCGTTTTTTCTGGCGACAGACCTTTTTTGTTTTAATGTACGATAATTAGTGAGTGATGAACAACTCGGATACTTTTTTGACGGAATATACTTCATCACTTGTTGTAATTTTAAACATAATCAAATATCATACTGTTCAGCAACGGATTCCGAGAATACCACTTTTGGAAGATTTTACACTGGAAAGGGGGTGTCAGGCAATGAGTCCATATGAGTGCATTTCCGGAGTTCTTTGTTAGATCACATTCAGAAAAATGTAAACATCACCCTTCCATTCTTCACTTTCCCTCTATTTTGATGAAAATAACTCCGCCCGCCGCATGCGCAAAAGCGCGGAGGGTTTCTGAATCACCCTTCCATTCTTCACTTTCCCCCTATTTTGATGAAAATAACTCCGCCCCCCGCATGCGCAAAAGCGCGGAGGGTTTCCGAATCCGTTGCTAAACTATACGATCTCCGATTTTAATGTGCCCAGACAGAATTGTTGTGGTTGTTTGTATGAATGTTATTTAGTTCGCGTGAACCTCAAGTTGTTTTTTTAATTTGTAAGATAGAGTGAACCTTATTTAAGGCTTCCGTCATATTATTACTATTTCTTCTGTGAACGAGAGTGAACCTTATTTAAGGCTTCCGTCATGTTATTACTATTTCTTCTGTGAACGTAAGCTTTTTTTATAGGTACTTCAAAATAGATTCAGTTCATAGAATAGAAGGTAAAACATAACATATCTCGAAGTAGATTCGATATGTTTTACCTTACATATTGCATTTCATTTTTTCTCTGTTCCATCTAATTTCATAGTCCTTCAGCTTTTACGAATCTGCCCAGTGTTTAATTCGTAAAACTGTTTGGTTGAGTGTTCTTTGAAAAGAAAGAACATTGGCTTTTAACTGGGAATTGAGATAATTTAAAAAAAATATAGGTATATTTTATTTCAGTAAGGCATATCATAAAAATTTTGAAAAAATATCCTCCGATTGTGTTGATTTTTTTTTTCTGTAATTGTAAAAAGCCGATCGAAAATACTGAAATCGTTTTAAATCGTATCTGAACAAAAATATTTGCAGTAAAACTTATTAATACTATTTGAAAAGGATGAGCACTTAAACTGTTTACCAATGAAAGGAAATGCGAATTTTGAAAATAATACTCTGGAAAAGAGATCGAAAGTACGTTGATCGGCAAAAATTTAAGATGTTGGTTTAATTTGTGATAAAAAATTTAAGACGTTGGTTTAATGTATACTCATAAAAGGCAATGTTTGTGTGCGTGTGTGTGACCGCGATGTCCAGACGAATCTATCACACTTACAGCCAGGAAATTTGGCACACAGGTAGTCGTAATGGTGATTGAATCACCTCGAAGCCGGAATTTTAAAATTTTATCTAGAAAATTTTTTATTTAATGTTTTGAGTGATATTTCGCACTAATTTCTCAATAGCATGGTTTTGGATAATTGTACTAAAAGAACAGGACCATCGGAAATAGCAATCCGTTCGATTGAAGTTTGTTTCATACGTCTAACGTAATTTGCTGAATTTTGAGAAATTTTTGAAAAATAGCCAGTTTTATGTTAATTTTTCATTCGGATTTCTTCAAATTTTAGCATCCGACGTTCTAATGCTATCATTTTCAATTTTTTTCAGCTTATAATTGAAACATTTCTGTCGGATTTAAAACAAGATCGGTTAAAATATCTTTTTCCGTTTTTTTTAAAATTTTTCCCTGGTCAGTTCAAAGATTTTTTCTCTAGCGAGCTTTCTCCGGAGCCTTCCCAGCATGCATTGTTGCAATTTCATTGTCCGACGGTGCAGAGCGCAGGAGACGTCATAACCTTTAACTGAATGACTTCGATTATTATTTTCGGCAGTGTCTTAACGTGTTTGTCTCGCATATTTTGCTTGCTATATAATAATCATTTTCACGTTGCAATTTTTTAATATTGTTTTGGATTAACGTACACTGTGCTGTTTTTCTACAGTTCAAATATCATCATCGCGAAGAAAAATAAGCGGGAAAATCAATGTGTATCTTTTGTTTTGATTTTGTTTTCAAAACTTTTTCGTGTCATTGTGGGCGTTTTTTTTTTATTTTTTTTTATTTTGTTGAAGTCCTGATTCCTCGGGCAACGTACTGCTAGTTTGTGATAAAAGGGGATATTGTCTGAAACTGCAAAAAGTTGCATGCAATGTTAAATGGGAACTCGTTGGAGGTCAAAATTGCGTGTTCTATTGCATGTCTCATTTTTGTCTAATATTATAGCAAAAGTTTTAGGCTGGACGTAGATAACGACTTGTCGATTTTGTGGAAGGATTATATCTTGTGGTTAAAAAGCAGCTGCTAATCTTGTGCGAATCTAGAGGCTGTTTTTTTCCTTTCCAAGCCCATCCGTGACATTATTTGCATAGAAATGCTATTTATTGCCATTTATGTTTCCCCATTTCTCCATTTGGGAACAGATTTTGAAACTAATACTTGGAAAAAAGACCGACTACCTAGTGTGAGGTTTTGCTTTTGCTATTTATTCGGTGCCCATTTGCATTCTGATTTTGGAATAACCCGACATTCACATATACAGATATGACACATTTCCGCGGAAACGCGGATTTCAGCTTTTTTTCGGCATCAGATATTATCATTCTTAATTTTCTTTTATATAATAATTCCACAATATTTTTAACATCTCAAGCACTTTTTGTAGAAATGCATTCGTTTTATTGTTTAATTAATCATACTTATTTTCCTTTTTGGTAATATGTTTTGCCTAATTCATTATTTATGTAGTTCAGCTTTTTTTTTTGTTCCGAGCCGGTGTCATGTCTGCATATAAGGTGCAGGGTTGCGCGTTGATCAAAGGCATCAGAAAGGGATAAGTGCGGAAGTCATTACTTAATTAAATTTCGTTATGAAAACGTTCCTTTCAGTTTTGAAAGAAACTGCCTCTACCATGTCCTCAAATTTTTTTTCAGGCTAATCCAGGTCTTGAGATTATGTGGAATAGTCTTAACAACTAAGATGTATAATTACATAGACTTTTTATTAAAAGTTACCACGCAAATATTGTTGTAAGAAAGTAAGTGATATTTGTCTCTCTTCCTAATTTATAAATATCTGTCATCTGTATATAAAATATCTGTAAGAATTTGCATTAGGTAGGAACACTCTTTATTGCTCTATTAGATAACTAAACTGTCTGTATGTGTAAGAAAAATGTATCAAATCATGCTTCTGAACCGTGGGAAACTTCTCAAGAACCATTTGTCTTCACGATGCTATGAACTGTTGTGAGTGTTTGCTACGTCAAGAAATATGCAATAACCTTGCTTGTCATTTATATTAGATATCATAGTTCAAGAACTTCCATCAAAGGAAGGTCTACATTGTGACGTTGTTTCGATCGTCTTGAATTATGTCACAAATCCTCTGAAGCTCTGATTCTTTCGATCTTGGTTTTCCTCTGTAGTGTTTTTGGTTGAATAACTTCTGTATTTCTAACGTAAAATAAATATATGGAATTTTTTGTTTCTATGTAAAAACAACCAACTTGGATATCATCGTCCTCTGTCTTTAATTCTGTGTTCTAATGATTTATATTCAAACTATTGTTCATCTTAACTTGTACTTAGGCAATTTTCAGAACAGTTGCCGTCCTTGAACCGTTTGCAGAATCAGTGATGACCATGTCGACAGATCTAATTCGAAACGTAGGCTATTGTTATTACCGATATCAAAATCTGATAAGCATGCGAGTGGTTAGCAGCATTTTCTTATCTTCAACATCGATCATTCCCTCTGTGTGTTTACTTTTCTGTTAGAGCTTTATTAAAAATGCAATAAATAAAAAACACACACATCGAATCGTTGACCTTATTTTTTTAAATCGTGCTTTTTATCTACAGTTATACATAGATTACCTTTCATGATTTAGCTTTCTCTTTCATACCGCTATCAGTGAAATAGGGCTTTTTACCTAATAACGTCATACTGCAATACTCACAAAGATTATGACTGAGAAATCGGTTTAAATCCAGTAATCATTGTAAGTGGGCGCATATACACTTAAAATAATGAATCAGCCAATGATTTTTTTTTTCTTCTTTCTATTGGAGTTGATAGCTAAAGTCGTCATATATATTATTTGCCAGAAAATCAAAGATGACAACCGCTTACAGTCAAATCTTTCGAAAGGGTTGAAATAACTTGACATTATTATTTGTGCTCTACGTTTCAAATGGGAAAACTTAAAAAGTAAGCGCAAAAATGACTTGTCCCATTAAAAAAAAGAAAAATCGGTTATATTAATGTGACCAGACATCCCAGATTAGCCAGGATTAATTTTGATTCGTCTCATTTTTTATTTACTACTAAATCGCTCGTATTAAAGAAATATTAACTCTATTTAATCTTTAAAGAAAAGGTAACTTCTGGAGAATTCTCTTTTCTATCTTCAACTCTTTATGGAATGTTTTTACCTAAGACTACTGTGGATGAATCAGTGTGATGGAGAAGTAGTTAAAGCGATAGGCAATTGATAGTTTACTCTTTCAAAATAGTTTTTCGGATGTTTTTAAAATTTTTATTTTGTCTGACAATTCTTCCCGGTTGTGCGTCTGGTTTAAGATTGTCCCGTGTGTTGAAGTTGAGAAAATCTTATTTCTTTAGATCTGCGTAATTTTTCTTCATTCTTATAAGAGTGAAAGATTTTTTCAAATTTGCATATTTGATTATCGGCTTTGTAAAATATGTTGATATAATATAATGGTGTATTTATTATTATCATATTATGATAACGATTAAATATCAACAGAAAAGTAGTTTTTTTATGGTTAATATGTACTACAGTGCCTTAGAAAAGTATCTAATTCCTTTGCGTCTGCAGACGTATGCTCCAGTACGTATATGTTATGATTTCTACAGAAATCGAAAAAAGTAAAGGATCGTTTTAATGAGATTTTGTTTTAATTGAACCATTTTCTTGTTGCCATAAAAAAAAATGCAGTGCCGAAATGTTTTTTTTACTGTATTCGTTATTTTCTAGGTAATTCTCTGTTTCAAATTTTTTTAAGCAAATGAGAGGGTAAATCGAAAGTAAAAAAATGTGAAGTTTTAATTTTAAGAGGAATCGGTACACACTGCTTTCGAAAAATTATCTCTCTCAATCTAAATGAGGGTCGATCTGTAATAAAATTATTGAAAACTTATTAAGTTTACTATAAATGTTTTCTTGATTACATTTAAATGTTGGGGGATTGCTTATTTTATATTTAAAAAATTTTCTCTGGCGGTGGGAAAGGCACGATAACAAAATTTGCAGGGTTATATATATATATATATATATATATAATATAGATCCAAATATAACTAGTATATAATCATACAGAAATAAAGTAAACAAGAATTAAATCCTATATCAAAAAATCATTATTTGAGCAATACATCAGTTTTAAATAAAATCTAATAAATTGAAATTACTAAAGATACCATAAACAAAAATCAAGTTTAAACATTATATGTCAACAAGTGAAAGAACACTGTTATTAAAAATAATGAAATAGGCAATCCAAGTAAATGGAGTTTTCAACAATTAATATAGCAGCTTGGCTGTGGACAAGCTTTAGCCAGGTTAAATTAATTTTGCTGTACAAACCATCCCTGTTACTATTGTTGAAAAAACAAACAGGGTAATTTACCCTAAAATGAAAGAATTTAGAAAGAAAAGACTTATACTAAAACTAACTATGAAGCATGACTATATAGAAACGACTAAAATTCAGGATAAAATATGTAAATATCATTATATTGCACTAAAGACAGATATATAGACAGACAGAAAGATATATATATATATAAGTACCGCCAAAAGCTGGTTCATTGTCTTACAAGATAGCTTTCTTGCTGGCTGAAAAAACGCAAATTGTAGGATAAATTATCTAATATAAATCTGTTACACAACCACTGCTAAAACATGGGTCGGTTTATAAACGAGAAAAAAATTCGTTGTTATCTAAGAATTTTTTTTGTGGCAACAAGAAAATGGTTCAATTAAAAATTCATGGTTATCTATGAATGATATACCGAATGTATGGTAGTGCGTTTTAATTTACAGGGAGAAGGAGGGTGGAGTGGAAATACCGCCAAAGCACCGACTGGCATGATGAGTAACACATCCGTTTGTAGTTTCGAACGTAGTTATGAAACTCGGAAATTGGGGATGTTTCACTTACCTGCGGGAGGTGCGTCGTGACTATCTGCGAGAACGCATTAATGGCTCGAAATATTTCGCCCCGAAATACTCCTTAATGACACCAGAAACTCGCTTTCGCATCATAGCACTGAATATAACTTAGAATTTTAATATAGTCAGATGAAAATCTAAGTTCAGCTCTTATGGCTTGATAACAATGAGAACGGTTACTACGCCCGTACCCATTTCTCTTCTTTTCAGTGTAACTCGGCCCTTGTTGGAATCGAATTCTATTAAGAACTTTAAATCTGGGAAGTATATTCTTAGCAAAAATTAAATCCTAAATGTTTTTGTAAGTATGTTTTAATTTAAAAGTTTCATTCGACTTCATTTGATGAGGTTATTAAAATTCGATGCGTCAAGTGGAAATCTATAAACATCCGTTGCCTTTAAATTTTAAGGTTAAACAACTATTGCTTAACGATTAATCTGAATTTCGTACAGGTGAAAACAAATACGACTTAGATCCCGAAAGAAATTTCCTATAACGCTTAGTTTGTTTTGCTTTTAGCATTATCTTTATACTTGTAAAAGGCAATGTTTGTGTGTGTGCGATGTCCAGTCGAATTTATCGCACTTACAGCTATGAAATTTGGCACACAGGTATTCGTAATGGTGACTCAATGCACCTCGAAGACCGATTTTTAAAATTTAACCCAGAAAATTTTTTAAATCTATTTTGGGCCATTTTCGATATATATTTTCCCATTAGATTGTTTCTGATGATCGTAAGAAGAAAATAAATACATCGGAAAGAACAAACGATTTCCGTTCTAATGAAGTTTGTTTTGAACTTCTAACGTAATTCGTTGAATTTTGAGAAATAAAAAAAAATAGTAACTTTTCTCTGAAATTTTTCCTTCTACATTTTTACTTTCGCACACCCGACGTTCTAATAATGCTATCATTTCAATTTTTTTAAGGTAGTAACTAGAATATTTCACCCTGATTTAAAACAAGAACGGATAAAATATCTTTTTTCTTCGAATTTAAATTATTTTATTGATCAGTTCAAACGCTTTTTATCGCACATCCGAAACGAAGCTTTGTACCAAGTAAAACGTACCCAGGATGCATTGCATGGCCTTCGTCGCGGCAGGTGACGTCATATTGACTGAATGACTCTCCAATGTCTTAACACAGTGGTTCCTAACCCGTGGATAGAGTATTAGTGGGTCGCGGAATGCTAGATAAGAGTCGAAATCCGGGGAGCTGCAAGAGTCTTCACTTGTTTTTTGCTTTATAAACAATATATTTTTAATCCTTTTACAGTGAGCTTTACTAATTACTGACATTTACGTGTCTGTAATGTATATATATGAAATGTATTCGTTATTGTAGTCGTTAAATGATTAAATAGGCCGAGTAATTAACTAATATCTTTTTATTATCGGAGAGTGACGGAATGTTCGTACATCTTAGTTTAAGGTTTCAAGCCAAAAGAGAATAGAAAATCCCTGCTTTTTCTCAGGTAGGGATTTAACAGATAGACACGTGGTCAAAGTGAAGGGAATAATAGCTATTTTTAGTACATTAAGTAAGAGTTTTAGGGAAAATGCATGGCGACAATAAGTCACTGATTTCGCGAGATGTGTGCGCGTGGAAACGATTAAAATATTCTTTTAGTAATAAATATACCAAAACGAGAGATTTAATATACCTCCAGCGCGGGAAATAGAACGAAACTGGAGTTTTAGAAAAGTGATTTTGGAATACATTAAGATTTTAAAATATATAATATTAGAATTTGAAATAAAATTAAGCGAGATTATTACATATATGTGTTTGTATTTTTTTGCTCATATATTTAGTTAGTGGGCCTCAAAATATTTTTAACACAACAGATGGTCCGCAGAAACAAAAAGGTTGGGAACCGCTGTCTTAACATATTTCTTTGCCTCGCATACTTTGCTTGCGGTATAATGAAATTACACATTGTAATTTTTTAATATTTTGAATTAAAGTACTTTTTTTATTTTTTTGAAGTCATGATACCACGCACTGCTAGTTTAATATAGACGACAGTGACCAAAGACTACATGGCTTCGGATTGTGTAGAATCTCGGATTTAAGATCAGATTCAACTGATGATCCGCCGTGCATTTGAGTTTGGTGAACATTAAAGCAACCATTCTTTAATCAATCCATCGCTTTAAGTATCACTAAAAAAATTGGGTATTTTTTTCAGTGATTTCTAAAGTGATATTCACCATTTTTAAATGAGATTTATGCTATAATACAATAAACCATACATAGAGGCTTAAAATTAAGTATTTAAAAAACTTTCCTCCCTCCCCAAATTTGATCTTTCTTCAAACATTCTCTACCGAAATTATTGACCTGAATGATTTTTAACGAATGTTTCGGCTCTGTCGATGTCCCGATGAAATCTCATCGGGAATCGTACGTCCTCAAGTAAGTGTGGCATGGAAGTTTGGAGGGTGGAGTCCCACATAAGGTGTCATCCTCGTCTTCTAACCACGGTTGTAAAGTATGAGGTCCGGCAAAAATAGCCCTCGTGTATTTTCAAAACGGGTGTAATTCTGACAATAAAAATCTGTCATCCATCTGCACTTGAGATTTATAATGTCTCTGTGCCTGTGCATTTGTGTCTGCGTGCGATTTCTATTCAGTAGCTAGCAGCTGTATATTTTAAACCAAGCCATTGGGATTTCAAATAGGCCCACGAAACATGACTAATGGATCCTTTGCCTCTTGCGTTGAAAGCTAATTGGCAGGTGCACGTACGTACTTGATCCCAGCCATTTGAATCGATTACTTGTTCAACTATTGAAATACGCGAATTGATGCTTAGTACAACTTAGCAACAAGTAAAAATGGGCGAGCATCGCATATCTTTGCAACTCTAAAATTGTTTAGTTTGTATAATATTCATCTTAATTTGCTCGCAAACATACATATTTCAGTATTGATTTTGAATATTGCGTTAAAATTTAAAGCAGTATTGTAGGAAGTTCTGCATATTTATTTTCGTGTTATTCATTCATATCGGAGGAAAATTTGAATCCAGTGGCGTTTTAGTAAAGGGAATTTTGAGTCGATCACATCTGGAAAGCAGTGATTGCATTCTTCGTCTTTTAATATCATTTATTTGAACTTGCGAACTAAAATAGTTTGCGAATTTATTTTCCGTTGTTACTGTGTTAAATCCCACTCGGTCTTTGCCAGTGTTTCGTTAAAACATCGCTGGACTGAGGGTAAAAATATTAATGAAAAATAGACTTTCCGAAGTTAAACACATTATATATGTAATTCCAGACCTGCCAACTCTCCCGCTTTTGGCGGGAGTCTCCAGCCTCCCGATTGTTACCGATTTCGTCCCGCTTTTTAGTATTTTCGAGAAATTGGAACAAATATATCGTAATAATAATAAAAAAAAAAACAGTAAAAGAGCAGCGAAAGAAAAATCCAGCGCATGCCGCGACCACATTCTCCTCAAATTTCGAATGCGTGACGTCATTCCGCTACGGATTCTTCATTAGCTCTTTGCTGCGGTATCATGTCCAGGCTTGTTGACTAGTGACTATCTCCATGGTTTTTCGGCGCAGGATCTGTTTTGGCTGTTTAGCACGCTAGGTAGGAAACGGAGAGAATTTGTTTATCTCTTCGGACGATCTTGTTTTGTCAAGGTTATCGCCGAAATATTTTTTAAATTTTTTTTTGTGCGTGCATTTCTTTTTCCACCAGTCCAAATCTGATGACATCGAAAGAATCTAAAAAGAAATACCAGACTGTATTTACCAAGGCCTATTCCGAGGAATATTCGTTTATTATCGTTTCGAAAAAAAAAATAAATCGTATGCATTTTGTACCATTTGCACGTGTGATTTTTCAATTGCTTCCGGAGGCAAGTATGACATTTGTAAGCATATCGCACGGCAAAAACATTTTTAACTTAGTTTCTAAGACACATACACAATTTATATCCTCACTTTCAAATCAGACTTTGGGAAATTTGTTGACGGTGAAGTCAAGAATGCAAAAGCCTTGTTTTAAAAGAGAATTTGGTGTTCAATTTTTAAAGAGGACAAAATCTGCAATAACTTCTTTTAAAAGTATATTATCATGTAATTTGTAAACAGGACTTATTTGCAAGTAGAACTCAACTGTAAGTATGAAAAAACTAGAATCAAGAAATATATATGAAGAAATGTAAATTCATAAATTAAAGCTCTGAAGTACATATATATATATATATATTGCTAATACTGTCTAGATATAAAATGTGTATGGAAGAGTGAGGACTAAAAAAAAGTTCTTTTAAAAAACTGATAAGGTTATTTTAAAAACCCAGCTAAGCAATTTTTAAAAATACATTTTCATTTATTTTGTAAAAAATTAAAATTTTAAGAAAAATATAGCCAAAATAAAAGATTGTCTCATTAGGCCCCCTCCACCTTATTTGTACATGAGTTAAATAAAGTAAATGTTGACCCTCCTGCGCATTTGTGATCGTGTATGTATAATTGAAAATGTCTCCCTCTTTTTCAAATCTGGAGGTTGGCAGGCCTGTAATTCGAATCGTCTTTCGTTTTTGAAGTGGGGTGTAGCTGCAATAACTATCTATAATTAGAGCTAGCTCGACAGTATACAGCAAGCTAGGAGAGGGCGCATTACTTAATAAACCTATATTACATCATTCGTGAATGGTGTAATATAGGTTTCTACGCTACTTATCGTTGTAAAAAGGAGCTCCGTGAAATTTTAAAAAAAATTTAAAAAGGGGAATTTTAATACCCAGATCAGTGTTTTTTACTATATCGTACTGTACGAATATATCATTTTTGAATGCTTTCTCGCCATTTGGTAAGCATAACCTTCCTAAATTTTACTGTGCAGGCCGGTGCTCCGAGACTAAACAAAAATGTAATGATATTGATAGCAAAAGCAAACAATTGCTCCAGACCTTCTCGAAAAATAAATCTGATGTAGGAAGTTTCTGTACTTTTTTCAAATTGCTCGTTTTTACCACTTTTTTTACCTAAACTCTCTCGCGGCCCCAAATGAGTTGAACTAGACGCCTATATCGTTATCGGGCCACCAGATAACGTTGCTGGGAAATATGAGCGCCACTGACAGTTGTTTTGAGACAACGTATGTACAGTAGAACCTCGATTATTCGAGCTGGTTGGGACCGGATACTCAAAGACTCGGTTAATAGAGACTAAATTTTAAATCGTGACTTCTTTTCTTTCGTCAGGGTTTTCCAAAATTGTTTATTTGAAATCATGAAAATAAGTCCTCAAGTACTACGACTTATTAACATTTTAACAAACTTTTATGTGTTATCAAACTTCTTATATGCATTTTTTGAAATAGGTTTGATAAGGGGATTCGCGAATGTTACTGATTTTCGCCGTTTCCTTTGCATTTTCCCAATGATTATCTATACTTGTAAAAGGCAATGTGTGTGTGTGTGCGTGTGTGTGTGCGTGTGCGCGCGATGTCCAGACGAATCTATCGCACTCACAGCCTTGAAATTTGGTACACAGGTAGCCTTAATGATGACTCAATGCACCTCGAAGCCGGAATTTTAAAATTTAATCTAGAAAATGTTTTATGTAATGTTTTGTGTTGTTTTGGATGATTTTTCCTACTAATTTCTCAATAGCATGGTTTCGGATAATTTTATGAAAAAAAAAAAATAGATACACCATAGGAAAGAGCACACGATTTCTGTTCTAATGAAGTTTGTTGTGTACTTCTAACGTAATTTTAAAATTTTTTTGAAAAATAGTCACGTTTATATTAATTTTTCATTCGGTTTTCTTTAAATTCTATCATCCGCCTTTCTAATAACGCTATCATTTTCAATTTTTTTCAGCTTATAACTGGAACGTTTCTGTCGGATTTAAAACAAGAACCGTTAAAATACCATTTCCCGTTTTTTTAAAAATTAATTTCTCCTTGATCAGTTCAAAGTTTTTTTGCTAGCGACCTTTCCCAACGAGATATCCTCCGGAGATTCCCCGACTGCATTGTTGCAATTTCATTGTCTGGTACGTGACCTTCCTCACGGCAGGTGACGTCATTACTTTCGCGTTCTGCGAGGAGATGATTTATTTACTCGATGACTTCGATTATTATTTTTAAGCGTGTCTTAACTTATTTCTACTTCTTGCGGTGTAATACATTTCACATTGTAATTTTTTAACATTGTTTTGGATTAACGGTACTCGGCACTGTTTTCCTACAATTCAAATATCATTGTCGAGAGGGAAAAGAAGCGGGCAAACTTAATAATATATATATTTCTGTTTTGATTTCGTTTTTAAAACTTTCATTTACGTAATTGTATGTGGGCTTTTTTTTTTCCTTTTTTATTTTGTTGAAGTCCTGATTCAACGGGCAATGCCTTGTGCGTACTGCTAGTTTAAGAATATTTTCCCCCGCTCAACAACGTGAAACTTTCTGATACATTTACTTGCCATTTTTTTCATTGCTTGGAATTGCGTTTTTATTTTTCTCTAAATAATGAGCTATAAAAGATCACTTCCCGATAAAGACATTTTACATGCCTTCGCATCCTGAAAATCGGTTCCAATGCCTACTTTGACACCAATTTCTGAAAAATTCGTTGACTTTTTTAAAGAATGAAAAACACAGTTCGATTTTCTGGCTCCGGCTCGGTTAATAAGAGACCTCGATTGATAGAGGCTAGGATAATCGAAGTTATTCTGTACTTTAGGATCAGGCTCAAACCTGGTTGATTAGATTTCATGAAACATCTGATAACTTTTCACTTTTTGTCAACGACTGCAAATGCATTGTTCTAGATACTGTCGAACCTTGGTAAAATGGAGAGTTATAGGACATAATTGGAATGACGTTTATCAGAACATTACTTCATATTATCTTTGATAGACTTAAACGCATATTTATGGTTTAACCGAGTATATACTTAATGAGATCTGGTTGTGTAGTGGAGCAGCTACTAGTTTTTAAAATTCATATTTATAACTTCTTGGATGGAGGCTCGTAACCTTAACGAAAACATATGAAATCTAGATTAGCGATTGAAATCCTTCATTTTTTTGGGGGAAAGGAAAAGGCTGCGGATCATCAAAATAACTAACGAATTGAAAACGCGAAACAAAATCTATTGCCACATCATTTGCGTACGAAATTTCATTGATATCAGCTGGAATTCTCGGTAGAATGTTGAATACATTGATGACATCCTTGCTGAAATGGATTATATGTGCAGAGTTACGTTAATTTTTAAATAACAAGTAATTTTTTTTTGTGTGTATTATAGTGCTTAACTTTAAAAAACATTTGCGATAATCAAGTGCAATAGAAAGACTCATTTCTCTAATGGAAATTTAAAGTTATTATTGTCTTGTATTATTAATCTACGATTGAATGTATTTTTTTGCAATTGTTAATATTTCATTAATCATTTTGTAATGAATTTTTCACTTTCTACGGCTGCGCGGAACGTATGGAAAGTTGTAATTAATACTCCAGTCAATGAAGGAAAAAGAGAATGGTGTAGTTTTGAAATTTGGCACAGTTGTTGGGGGTAGTGTCCTAAACGACATACTAAAAGTCTCCGCCTGTGGGGGGAGTACTGGGAGTTTAAAGAGGGGCGTTTTCAGTTTTTCTTAAATATCTCGAAAACTATGGGTTCTATAAAAAAACTCACTCAATTACAAAATTAAACTGCATAAAATTTCCTACACAAAAAGTCCTATTTTATTTTTGTAGCATTAATAGTTTAGAAGATACAGGGGGATTTAAAAGTTAATATTTCTAAAATTCCTTATTGTAATGGTGAAATCGATTAAAAGTGCTGAATCAACAACCCTCATAAAAAAACCTCCTGCCTATATAATAATTATGAAAGAGTAGTATTTGTATGTGTTGGAGGGGAGGGGTGACAACCCATTTGATGAACAATTTTGCTCCCTTCCTCCCCTCACATCCGTTCCCCTTCCCAAGTTTCCTTCTACTCGTAGTCCAGTCAACGAATTGTCAATTTAAAAAAATGGTGTAGTTTTGAAATTCAGCTCACAGTTGTTGGGGAAAGTGCCCTAAACGACATACTAAAAGTCCCCGCTGGTGGAGGGTGCGCATGGGTACGGGGGGTTGAAATGGGGGATTTCTCAGTTTTTCTTAAATATCTCGGAAACTATGGATCCTAGCTAAAAAAAAACTTAATTATAAAGTTAAACTACATTAAATTTCCTACGAAACTAGTCCTAATTATTTTGTGGAGTGAAATTTTATAAGATAAGGGTTAAAAGTGAATATTTCAAAGATTCCTTATTGTAATGGTAAAATCAATTAAAAGTGCTGAAGCAACAACCCTCAGAAAGGCCTCATGCCTATACAATAATTATAGAAGGGTAATATTGTATGTGTCCAGAGTAATGGTGGTATCAGGAAAGGGAGGGCGACAAACCTATTTGATGAACAGTCGTGTTCCATTCCTTCCCTCACGTTCGTTCCCCTCCGTTAGATCCCTTCTACTCATTCTGTTAATGCTCCAAATGAGTGTATTGAGACAGTATAATCTAAATCTACATATCTATGCTGAGTTTAACTTAAAAGCTCGCAACCAGTCTATCACAGTTCAACAGAAACATTTTCTTGCCATTGAAGAAATAAGACAGGCATGTTCAATTACTAATACAGAAAATGGCTGCTAAAGGAACTGAAACGAGAGTCGCTACAGGGGATGCTGATTCTTATATTGTGAGATCTGGGTTAGAGAAAGCAACTTCTCATCCCAAGGGAAAGACGTAGACCTAGTCGTGTTACTGATTGCTTTGGCACCACCAGAAAGTAATATTTATTTTATGAAGCCTGGCAAGGGAAAAGTAGAAGCGAAATTATTTTTTACAAGAAAGCTACAGAAAGAACTTTCTTTTGCCCAAACCATTCTCCTTCTCCGTGCATTCAATGGCTGCGACATTACACCAGATATTTATAGAAAAAGCAAAGTACTGTAGTTACAGTGTTCAAAAATCAACTAAGCCAGATAAAAACATTGATGACATCTTTTATAACTAAAAAGCAATCATCAACACCATATATCTCACAAGCTGGTGAGAAGATGTTCCTAGTACAAAGCCGTGGCTGATGAACATAATTTGAATAACCGTAGATATGCAGCATTTCTCAAATCATCAACCAAGATCAAAACTGATCTTTCCTCAATTCCTCCAACCAAAGGAGCGGCGGAGAACACACGTTTAGCAATGTGTTTCTGTTTTGGCACCTTTAATGGTACTTGTACCAAAGGTGCACCTCTAGAGGAAGAGGATGCGTTCGAACTTGATCATATACTAGAAAAGCATGGTGAATTTTAATTACGAACAAGTGTAAAAATGGGTTATGTATATTTTTATGTATGTATGTATATATATGTTATATTGTAATAGATAGCCTCAATTTTGAAATATAA
This sequence comes from Araneus ventricosus, assembly GCA_013235015.1. Lineage (NCBI taxonomy): Eukaryota > Metazoa > Arthropoda > Arachnida > Araneae > Araneidae > Araneus > Araneus ventricosus. The sequence continues at coordinate 118,189 of BGPR01003203.1, forward strand.
ACTTTCTTTCATGAAAATAAAACTAACATTTTCAACCACTTATTATAATTACGTACTTTTTCAAAATGCTATAATATTCTAAACTATTCATCCTAAGAACAATGTGTAGGACTATTTTTATAGGAAATTTAATTTAGTTTAATTTTATACAGAAGTTTTTTTCGCTAGGATCCATAGTTTTCGAGATATTTAAGAAAGACTGAGAAATCCCTCCTTTCAACTCCCCTTATACCCCCTGAGCACCCTCCACCAGCGGGGACTTTTAGTATGTCGTTTAGGGCACTCTTCCCAACAACCGTGCCGATTTTCAAAACTACACCTTTTTTTAAAATTTACAATTCGTTGACTGGACTACGAGTAGAAGGAAACTTCTGAGGGAAGGAAAGGAGCATAATTGTTCATCAAGTGGGTTTGTTATCCACCCACCCCCTCTCCGACACATACAATACTACCCTTGTATAATTATTATATAGGCATGAGGGTTGTTGATTCAGCACTTTTAATCGATTTTACCATTACAATAAGGAATTTTAGAAATATTAACTTTTAAATCCCCCTGTATCTTCTAAACTATTGATGATACAAAAACATTTTTTTTTTTCTATTCGTCGAATTTTGGCCTTCGTTGACTGGACTATAAATATACACATGCCTTTTCTCTTGAGAAAATTTCCTTTCAAAGGAATTTTTTGCAAGTGGTGAAATTTTCCTGAGAGTTTCACAACTTGAAATTTCTGCTTGTAATAATTTCTTGAAATTTCCTGTTTATTGCATTTAGTTAATCACTAAACTGCAAATGGTATTTATTCCAATATAATTGTGAAATGTACGTGGAGCAAATACTTGTTTATTAAGTATCTATAAGTTACATATTTCAGTAATACCTGCCATAGTCATATTAATTAAACTATCAATTTTGAACAGTGCTCATGTAAAGGCTGAAACCAGTAAGCAATGATTTTTTTCAGACAGATTGAATGAAATGAATTTTGCAAACAATCGAACTGTTATAACCTTGAGAATGTTGTCTAGAAAATTGGACTAATTTCTCTGTAGTGAGTTGCATTTGGAATAATAAATTTGCTGTGATGTTTGTGTTTAACGTTTTCTAGATTAAATGATAGCTAGAATATATGAATTTTTATTGCCAAGTCTGATTGAAAATTTCCCTGAGTGTTTTCTTTTTATTTAGTTGTTATCAAGCTTTTCATTTATTACCTTTTATGGAATTTTTGCTTTTGAAAAGTTGAATTAAAAAGCTTTTATTTTTCAATTATTTCCTTGCTGGGGGAAAAAAAAAAGTTACTTTTGGATAATTGATATTTGACGGTGTTAAAAAAATCCTTCCACTTCCCTATGTTATCTGTCAATTTCAGTGTTAATACGTAATAAGAAATGGATTTTAAAATTATCTGTTGTCTGTTGAGTTGGGTTTTATCTAATCTTTGCTATGAATACATACTTTTCCATTTAACTGCAGTTGTTTTAAGTATTGCAAAGTTCAAATCCTTTTTCTCTATTTTGAATTTGAATCTTTGAACGTGATTAGCTCGTGTATTCTATTTATCAATCTATTGTTTTTATCTCTGGATACTTTTTCTATCTAGCCTTCAGGATGTCAAGATTTAGATTAAACATAAGCCATTTATTAAATCATCATATCTTCGTTGATGCCAGGTGTTTTACTTTCTTTAATACTTGAATGGGAAATAGTAGGAAATCTGATATAATATCAACACGTCTGTGGATAAGGTTTTCTCAAGCTTTTCAAATTAACGATTTGCTTTGAGATTCGGATGAAAATCTATTTCTTTTAGCATTTTGGTTTTCTATATAGGTTAGGTGATAATTTTTGTCGTTTCATAAGAAAATAGTTCTAACCATGTGTCTGCATAAACTGAAATCGATCGATTCAGTTTCAGTATAGATGCAGTTTTATTTTGCCGTTGTCCAGGTTTTTGACTTTTAAGATGATCATTTCCTGTTTTTTTTCACCTTTCAAAATTAGTGGATAAAATAGAGATCTTTTTCAACTAAGCGGATTTGAAACTTCAGAAACTGAAAACGGTTAACAATAATAACAAAACCTCCAAGTTATGCCATATTGCTAGGGTTGCCATAATTGCCAAGCATGGTAGGTAATGGTTTATTTTATTAAATAAAATGTTCACAAAAAGTCAATTAAGTTTAAGCAATCCAATAAAATGAATATGCAAAATAATAAAAAAAGATGCAAGGCTAATCCTTTTTAGCCTAGTCATATTTTAAAGTTGATTTTACTTTCTTAATAATACATCATTTTCTTCTTTCACATAATTATAAAATTGGCGCAAGTCATTTTAAAATTACAATGGCAAATCAGAATTGCTCTTTTAATGAGAAAACGGAACAAATAGTAATACGGGATTGAGTAGTGAAATATCGTGACAGTCCCGTATATACAAGTCGTATGGCAACCCTACATATTGCCAATTCCTTCTCTTCTCAAATTCCAGCATGGTGCTATTTGTTTCCGTGTTATACTAACAATGAAATAAAAATTATTAATCTAGGAGTTGTCTATTGGCAAGAAGATAGAAGTCTGACAATTCAGGGAAAATGTTCAAAAGCTTTACTGACACTATTTGATATATAATTTAGCAAATTACCTCAGAGCATTCACTTACAACAAAACTCTCATACAGCATGTGTCGGGGGTTAGGGATGAGTTTTTGAACAGTTCAAATTCCAGGCTGTCTTTAAAAGAATCTTCGTATCTAAATAACATTTAGAAAAATGTTATAATAAAAGATACAAATTAAAAATTAGAAGGATTTTTGAAAGTAAGAATTGCATTTGTTAATAAGTGAAGCGAAAATGGTAATCTCTTAAGAAGTCAGTTTTTCGAAGAGGGTACAGTTTTATTATTTAGTTTTTAAAATATAAATGTATGATAATTAAGGAACATTTTGGTATTGTATCCTATTTCTTAAAGAATTAAGAACTGTTTTTAATTCTGTATATCAAAAGAACTCGTTTCCATGTGACGTCACTGCCTTATCGATTTGTGGAAATTTGATCGAAACTGGATGTGTGCCCACCGTGTAATAAAATCCTTAGCATATGAGTTGCTTTTCATAAAATGGCTTGTTTGTTGTTGTTTGAAATGTAACTTGAGTTTTATGGATGTACGATATTAGAAAACGGCAATAAGTGCTATTTTTTTTTATTTCAAAGTTCCTGTTTGCTATTTTAGCTCTCTTGCGATTTCTAACTTTTGACAATTTTCATTTCGTTTCCTCCTAATTTTAGCCAGTCATATAAAGTGATATAAGTGAACTGCAGTTTTCAGAGAACCTGTTTTCTCTTTTTCCTTGTCCTAACGATGTTTTATATAATGATGTTTTCCAGAATTATATTCGCTGATTACTTCCTGTACGTAAATTGATTTGTTTATTAGCGAAAAAAATTTTATGATGTTACTGCTCTCTATATATTGTTAGACTATCTAAACAAACATTTTGTGCTGTTTTGCCAAACTTGTAGTGAAAATTTCAAAACTTTTGGCTCGGAATTTTGTACTAGATTTACAATAAATTCTTATCCGTAATGTTATTTGACCAATCATTAAGTAGTTTTTTTAAAACAGATTCTGGTGGAGTTGTAATTTTTTGCTCCTTTTTTTTTGGGGGGCGGGGGTGCTGATTACGAATCTGGGGTTTTCCTCCAAAAATTTTTGTTGGAATTTTAGTTATAGCCAAAAACATGAAAAAATGGGTTTTCCCCCAGCCTTTTGCTTATAACACAAAAACTATCAACTTTTGTGTATCATCAAAATAATCGGCACAAAATATCCTATAATTTAAGTCTACACATTTTTTTTTTCGTTACGCGTCCCGTTTATGCCCTATAACTGGTTGAAGTTTGGCGAATGTTTGACTTACCTGCTAGCGCGGCTTGAACAATAACAAATCTTCCTGTCTGTATGCACCAAAATTTACCATCTTACTATTAGTACACCTTACTTTATGCCTTACTTAATACACCTTTTCTACCGTAAAATTTTTAGTGCAAATAAATTTTTCATTTGGTTTATTAGACATGAAAGTAATTTAATTCCGAGCAACGGCGGGCATAACAGCTAATTATGAATACAATTCCTTGATTGCCTCTAACAGGCTGGTGTTGATGGAAATTTAGATCCACTTTCACAATAAAATTTTATTTACAAACAATTAAAAGTACTTAGTGTGGTATTTAATTGAACTTTATTAATATCCATTAACTAATTTAAATAACTTGGTATGTAGTAGCCAAGAAAAAAAATGACATTAAAAAAAGATAATAAACATTGCAAACTGTACAAATCATAATAACGTAATAATAACAATAATACAACCTGCAATTATAAATATGATCATAGTATCTATATACATTACCCAGTCTATTCACTTTATTTTAGTCGCTTTGAAGTTTATGTCCAGTATCTTCTGGAAGATCATATGTGTCTTCCTCGACATGCAAAGATAACGACGCCTGAACTAAATCATCCGGCAGTATTGGTTCACCATCCTCATCACTGTTAATAACTTGAATCTTTCAGGTATTGCAGTTGTCCCAACAATAAAGACACAACACTGAACAAAACAATCTGGCCTGTGCACCCCTTCTTGCACTTGCAGGATAGAGTCAGGTGCAGGGGGCTTCAGAGTTTTGATAGGTTTGGGCCCACTGTTTGTGTTTTCCCAACCCCAGTCTTCGGGTCTTCTTTTATTGCCAAGCTAGTGTTCGATCTGATGGTAAACTCTTGGAGAATGTTGGTGGGCAGCTGCTTCGGTTGGAGGAAGCAAAGCCATGTTGCTACTCTTGTTAAATGAAGATTTCATGTAACATTTGTAGCGAACATTATTTCAAGAATGGCGTGTCCGATCTGGATATTGGATAGCCATGTAATGAATGCCATAAGGAAGCGGTTCCCTGCGTCCACAGCAGTTTCAGGGGTCATATCTGTGTTTTTAAAAATTTCAATTACTTTGAGGAGATCAGGATTGTTTTTCAGAGTCTGTACAAATTTCATTTTACCATAATTAAATAGAGCTGATGTGGTGTCACATCCGCTCATGGCATGTATAAATAAAATATTGTCGGCGATTGTTTTTTCTAAAGCAGTGGGAGGAGAAAATATCTTTTCAGCTATTTTTCCTTTTCCTGGTCTTAGGACGTACACTTTGTCAAAGGTGCAGATGCCTATTACGATTACGAAAAGGTCGATATCTTCACCTACAACTTCCACAGACGGATGTATTGGAGCCTAGGCTAGAGCTGAGTTCACAATTAAATAATCAGCATCTTCGTCTGCTTTTTTGCTTGTCATGTTTACTAAGGAGAACTTGTTCATTAGGATGGAGATGAGTCGATCCTTGTTCTTCGGATTGGTCTGGAATTTTTAATTGGGAAACAATCGGTACCATCGTTTCATCAAACATTACTTCGTTTGACATTTGCTTTCGTGATCTTCTCGTCCGTTCTGCACATTTAGTACCCCCTACTGTTTCATTTTCAGGATATCCTTCGAAAATTACTAGAGCAATTGATTTGTACTTTTTACGAGCATATGTCACATAATTATCAGAAATTGATGAAAAAGTTGAACCCCTGTTCCAGATGACTCTGTGTAAGCAAGTATCCTCCATCAATAATATACACACTGCTTTCATCGTTAAAATCCTGTATGCATGGCTTGAAAGCTTTGTACAAAGAGGATTTCGTGCCTTTTCGCATTCGACCTTCATCAAACAGAGGTAATGGAAAGAGGCATAGTTCATATGTTAGGAAATCCTCTAGTTCTTCATTCCATTGCTTTGTAATGCTAATTCGCTGGAAAAGCGTTGTAGGTTTGATAGATAACTTTTATCATACACCTTGATGGCATTACTCATTAGAGCTAGTGGTTGCACTCTGTCATTTCTTTTGAATTTCACAGTATGAAAATTCCTTCCTTCAATTCTTTTGATACCAAGAATAGACTGGTGTCCAAAAATAAGGCACAATTTTGAAGATGCTACAGAATTGGAGTTAATATGGATACTATGGTCCACAATCGGTTACTGAGAATCGTGGGACATACTATCGTCGGAACTCGCATTTTACAGTGAAGATTCGGTCACGAGGGCAATTACAACAATAATATTGAATTTTACGAAAGTTGAATATCTTGAATCCTCATGTAGACTTATAAGTTAAATGCATAATTTAAATTACAGTTCGAAGATTGCGATTCGAAGATTCAAGTTTTAAAAGTATCATTTTGTGCAAGAACCCTCATCATTTAGCTTCTCTTAGAGTGTACCAAAATTCACCAAGTTGCAATGCCGATATCTTTCTGAATACCCATTTTTTAAAATTTAAAAACCACACCGTCCCGGCCTACCCGAAAGGGTGTAAGGCCTTTAGCAGACATGTGGGGAAATATAAAAGCAATACAAGAATATCAATATGACATTACACACACAAAGGCATCATAAACACAGCACATAACGTTACAAACATTGCAAAAAAGGGACAACAACAAAATAAAGTAACCTAAAACACACCAAAGAAAAAAAAACAATACGCTACTGAATCGATATTACACTTGGAGAGAACCATAAATTAATTGAATTTTGTTTCATTTTTATCACCCGATCTGGAACCAACATTAAAAATATGCAAAACACTCAAAAGGAGGAGTCCCCAGTATGCATCTAAATGAGAAAAGCACAAGCTCAGCACAACTTCTGAATATCCATGTTATTGAACTGAAATTTTTATATAAGTTGCCCTATATATCTGACTCTGAAGTTATGAAAACAAATTACGCTACGTTTCGCACATGCGCAGTAAAAAATTAATTACTACAAATGCTCATATTTCTTGTAATATTCAAATGTTTTAATTCAAATTTTAATACAATGCTTCTTTTACGTATTGTCAAGTATTCTGTAAGTTGCGTACAATTTGGTGGAAAACTCTGCATGTTATAAGCAAAAAACAATCGGAAAAATTTGGGATTTTTAAAGAAAACCTTTATCTTCCCGAATATTTGTGCTGTGTTTACGAAAATGTATGTAAATATTATACATATCACACATAACCATTGGTGAAAGTTACATCTCATCAGTTTTCTGTGAAACAGGATGAGTCAAACTCCATTTTCGCCTTCATCCTTTTCTGGTGGGGGCGGCCCGGCGAGGGGGGCGCGGGACCGAATCTTCACTGTAAAATGTGAGTTCCGACGATATTATCCATATTAACTCCAATTTTTTAGCATCTTCAAAATTGTGCTTTATTTTTAGACAACAGTGTACCTTACTCCTTGGCCATGTGACAATTGATCCTTGGGTCTCCAACAACGCCAGTGCTTATTACAATTTGCGCAAAGAACTCTGCGATAGAAAAAGTATATTAATTAAGTAGAAATTTATTTAGTAAGATAGATTATTTTTGTGCATACAGATAAGGATGGATTGTTGTTCAAGCTGTGCTAGCAGGCAAGTCAAACATTCGCAAAGCTTCAACCAGTTATAACTCCTAAACGGTAAGCGTAACGGTCATTGAAAAAAATTGTATAGACCTAAATTGGAGGAAATTTTGTGCTGATTATTTTTATTTATAATGATGGTGTGCAAAAATTGATAGTTTTTGAGTTATAAGCAAAAGACTGGGGGGAAATCCATTCCCCCCATGTTTTTGGCTATAACTAAAATTCCAACAAAAATTTTTGGTGGCAAACCTCAGATTCGTAATCAGCACCTCAAAATATATAAAGGAGCAAAAAATTACAACTCCAGGAGAATTTGTTTTAACCCCCTCCCCACCCCTTTTCAGTACCTAATGACTGGACTAATCGCATCAGGATAACTTAATGAGGTTGTTTCCGTATATAAACAAAATTGTAGTTGTGAAACACACCTCTAGTTTTTATGAATCTATATGGTACTTAAATTGTGTTTATATATGTAGCTTATAATAACTGCTATATAATTTTAAAATATCCAGTATTTTGGTTTTTAGCATCCAATAGTTTCGTTTACACTTCAGAAAAATCAATTTGTGCTGATTTCCAATGTTATACCACAATTTGTGTTCACCATAAGACGCATGGATTTTCTGTCGCGTAATTAGATAATATTCTGTTTTGGAAATGTTTTATCTGATCCCATCCAAAATATGTAGTTATTGGGTGCTGAAAATGCGAAAGTGTTCCGTGTGATATCTTTTTTCAAGCTGCTGTGATTAATTCTTTATAGTTTTCAAAATTCGGTGAATGTAGTTGACACTTCAAAGCATGCCCAAGAGATAATAAATGCAGCATTGTGTTCGATGTCATGATTATGTTTTTGCATACAATTTCTCATAAATCGTCTCAATTTTATCTTTGTGCATAAAATTTGATTCGAAATTTTTTGATTTAAGCATAATCTGTTTGGTCACCTTGATTTCACGATCAAACTGTCTTCAAAATCCTTCTGGTTGAGTATTTGTTACATAAATAGCCCCCCTCATACTTGTGCAACTTGTTATTTTACGCGCAGAAATCTTTCCCCCCCGTTTGCTGCAGATGATAAAAATTCATGTAAGCAGCTGAGAGCGCATTCAGTTGTTTATGCAACCACAGCAGAAAATGAAACGCACGCGTACTCATTCCTCCACCCACCCACAAATGCGCTCTAAGCAAAATAAAAGCGGCAAATCAGAAAATAAGTACGCCTTGCCAAGTCTCTCATTTTTATCAGGATATCTAAGCAATAAAAGTTTCCGGTTATCAATAATGCTTTTAAAATAGAAGGATAATTGATTGTGAGAGCATGTAAGCATATTGATCGATTTTTTAAAACGATAACAGTTTTTTTTGCTGCCAACTTTGAATTATAGCCAAGCAATAATAAATCCATCTTTATATTTGCAAAGTATAGATAAACTTCTTAAAGATTGCGGATGGAGTATCATTTAGCAAATTCGAAAGACGTGCATCATTACGTTTATGTAGATAGAATCAAGTCGGCTTTCATTGTACATCTGCGTTCATTCGTGTTTCAATGTATTAACATTGTGTTTATATAGTTGATTGTTGTCGTGACGTTACCATCATACAATAAATTCTCCTGAAATAATTGTCTTTCATTTGTGAAGGATTCACTGTGCGTATACTTTTTCAAGTAACGAATGAACCATGCCTTATGTACGAAGATATGAAATTTACTAGTAACCAGAGATATGTATTTTTCACACATACCTATGTGGATATTGAAATTTTAAGTTAATCTTCTCCGAAGATAATTTCTAGCTCATCTATATATTTAAAATAATTTGGTAAAAAAAAACCTTCACCGAGTTCGCCAGCCTCAACCACTCAACCGATTTCGACAATTTTTCTTCCATTTGAAAGGTTATGACGTCTAGATATGTCATCAAGGGTCGCCTGCCCCCCCCCCCTCCCAGTTTCGAATGAAATCGAAAAAACATTTCTCCATACATTCTCTATGGGGAAAAATCTTTAGACAGTTCGCCAGCCTCAACCACCCGACGGATTTCGACAATTTTTATTTCTTATGACGTTTAGAATGTCATCAAGGGTCGTCTGCCGCCTAGCATCCTTAATTTTCAAGAGATATTGCAAAATAAACGGAATATATTAACGGAAATAACGGAGATTTATTTGCAAAATAGTACCGTGTTCCTAAGCCTCAAAAACTGGACCGATTTCGCCAATTTATTACGTCACTTCTTTCAAATAACTAACTAATCAGAATGTTCCGCTTTGTTTTTTAAAGTTTAAAATAATATTTTTCATTTGTATGCGGTTCTGTTGCATTTCATCCCAATTTAACTTTAATAGCAGACAATTTTGTTAAGACTTATCTATAAATATTATCTTTGTTTTAGTTAATATTTAATTTAAAATCAATAGCAAGCGATTTTGTTTCCTTTCTAACTTTTACGGAATGCAGCATTGTTAAATGAGAGATTGAAGTTGTTTCTGGAGTAAACATTTTAATTTTGCGATGACTTTTTGTTTTCATCAATAATCCCAACAGTTCCATCAAAATAGCGTGTCAAAAATATAGCAAAATACATATTGTGATGGAAACTGTTTATTTAATGCGATATCATTCTGTATTTATGGATCTGAAGACTTTCATGCCGAAATTCGCGAGAAAATTGTACAAAACATTACAACTAGATGAGGAGGTTTATTGACAGATTGTACAATTATGGTTTTATGGTCTGTTCCACTGATCTTCATGCAGTATTTAAAACTGAAAAAAGTAGTGGCTGATAGCAGCGTGTTTGCAGGGTTATAGTGCTGAGCAAAGTGGGTGCTGGTCCCGAACCCTCTCGCAGGGTGGCGAGAGCGGCTAGTAAACCAGTAAACTCACTCCAGAAAACCACGGTTCGGAGTCATAGGGATTTCAAGTGGTTTATGTACCATAAAACTAATAATACTAAACCGCTATCATGGAGGGTGTTGAGTATTTAATAGCTAGACTGGAAATTAGCGAGTTAGATATAGCAAGTTTCCTCGTCATCACGGAATGTATCGAGATCAACAGAAATCAAGTTACCTCAACCAATTTTGGAAAGGTATGCTGTTTCTCACTCCAGCTTTACACAGGGGCGGATTAAAGGCTAGGTGCACCAGGGCCCCCCTAAATGCAAAAGTTTTTTAATAGCGCCATAATTGACATATTCAAGAAACTACATTTCTGTCTAACCAGATGTAAAATTCTGATTCAGATAGACTGGTGTTTAATCAATTCCAGATAGGAAAACACAATCCCATCTTATCTTTCAAGCCTGAGGAAGAAACACATTCGCTATTAAAAATTCTCACGAAGCTGTCATTTCAGTGATTAGACGGAATGGGGAGATTTCATATTAAATGATTATTAAATAATTCAGTTGTCATTAGTACTAATAGATCAGTTCAGTAAGTAAATTTTTTTTTTATTTCCAGAGAGCCAGTTGCATTTAGGGAGTTATTTCGAATAATTGCCACGGTGGAAATGTGAAATTAGAGACTCTCGATTTCTATTCATTTCCTCCTTACACTTCTGTTAAACGCCTGTTAATGATCGTTTGACATTTCATTTTCTATTTGTCATTTTCTAGTGTTTTCCTTTTTTTAATCAAAAATACAACATAATTTTCTGTCTTGAAAAGAGTCAACAACTATTATAAAGTTCAACGCCTTGTACTTCTGCTATAGCATGACGTGGCTATACGTAGAACATGAAGAACTAAACAACACTTGAACTTAATCTATCCTATTAAAATTCGAACGTCAACAGACGTATGTATGTATGTCCTTCTATCTTCTCACGAACCACTGAATCCTGCTACTAGCCGTAAATACCAAAAGATGGAAAATAATCCAAGGAATCCATTTCGACTATTTAAATTCCGAAATTGGAATTAGTTAAAAAGATATTAATTAAAAACGTCAAAATGAATGATTTGACGTGCTGCCATCTATTGGCAGCATGGTGAATTCATTCACGGCGGATTCTTTTTTCCCCTATTATTAATTTTCGCATCCGGTGTTGCATTTTTTTGTATTTATTTAACGGAAGTTGGTATTTCTTTTTTGAGCGAGCTTCTGTGTTTGGATTTATTAACAATGGACAGAAATCGTTTTCCTGCATTTTTCTTTCTTTTTTTTGACGTACGGTGTTTCGCAACATTTACGTTTGTTGGGGGAGAATATTTATTCATTTTTATCCGTTTTCTTTCATTATTATTCAAATACGGGCAAGACGAAAATATTTGTTTCTGGTGTTTAATTTATCAGTTTGGTGTATTATTAAATCGTTTCTCTTTTTATTTCGTTTAATTTTTTCTTTTGCAAAACAAATATGCTCATCTGTTTTAATTTATAAGCATAAGAATTCTCGCGTTTTCATTCAAACCAAACTGCTTTAAGGTAGTAAAAAGGCTAGAACTGAAAGTTTTAATCCAACAAGAGAGGATTCAAAACAGATTTACGTTTGTTGCGGAAGCTTAGTGACAATATTTATGGGGGAAAAAACATAGGCGGACGTATGAAAAAATGTGGATTCCGAGAAACGCTGGATTATTAACTATAAGGTAATTAAAAGGTTAGATTTAAAAATTTTAATTAAACAATATAGGATTCAAAAATTTTTTTACGTTTTGGGGGAACGTAACGTTTACGTTAGAGACAATATGTGTAAAAAAAAATAAACCGGAGGCGGGCATATGAAAATTAGTAATGAAAAGACTAGATTTCAAAGAATATTTACATTTGTTGGGGAAAGTAAGTGACAATATTTGTTGAAAAAAAAACGGAGCCGGGCATATGAAAAAATATGGATCCCAAGGCCTCACGTGATCTCACTCCTCTCCGCCCGGGAATATCCCATTATTCAAGATTGCCCGTGCAACGCCGGGCTATGTAGCTAGTAATTAGTTTATAAACAGTCAAGATCGTCTTTTTTCGAGGCAATGTGCTTGAATTTTGTATAATTTTTTAAACTTTGTTTCTTTACAAGATATGCAACAAACTATTTAGAATTAATGTATGATTTTTATTCTTATCAATTATTAAAGCATCATGATGTTTTAATGATTGTATAGAAATTATATTATTGTTGAATTTATATGCTTGTATTTCATAATCTGCGCGTTTTTATTAAAATCAATTTCAAGTTCCATTCAAACTGATCTCCAAGACTTTTTAAGTTTGGCGATAATTCTAGTATATGATGAATGTATTTTCAAGTTATAATAAATGATTAATAAAAGTAATCTGACTGTACATTTTTGTTACATAGGGAAGTAATCTGAAAAAATGTCCGAATGAATACGATTTGGTATTAATATTCAGTTTAAAAGTACGTTGGGAAAGAATAGTTTAGAGCGTTTGTACATGAATTCATGCCACAACATTTTTTTTTGAAAAATTGTAAAATGGAGAGACAAAACTGTTTATAATAACTAGGTTCTTCAAAGAGGTTGATTACTTCTTCAATGAAAAAGCATAGATTATGTGGTGATTTGAATATGTAATATTAAATAATCAGTTTATTTGCATTCCCACTTTATAATGCTACAGTATTTGACATTAAAGTCATTCTTTTTAGAGCTTTATGCCTCACTAAGGTTATTAGAAAATATTAAAAAATCAGTAGTTATACATGAAGCATTTTTTCTAACAAGAAGTTATCTGCATTTTCTTTTATTCAATGGGTTCCGAGTTTATTTCAATGATACTTAAGTTTTGATTTACTTATGCCAACTCAAAACATCTTATTTATGATTAATTAAGATATAATTCATGGATTAAATATACTGATTATAAAGTTGCATAATATGGCAATAAAAATGTAGTTATCATCATTAAAAGTGTGCAAAATTATATTTTAAAACCTAATGACTGACAAAAAGAAATGTAAAAGTACATATGTGTGATGTTTTCAGAGGGCCCCCAACAAGCTTATTCCGCCCCTGGCTTTACATAAAAATACAAAAATAAAATCAAATTAAAGTACTAAACAAAACATTAACATCTTTTATGCTTATAGAAATGTACTCAATTTTTATATCACACGCGACTCTTGAAACAATTTGGTCAGGACTGTTGGAAGAATCAGCGAAGATGTGTTCGACATAATTCAAATCAATAATAAAAAAAAAAAACTTTACGTAGTGAAAACTTTTATTTAACAGCATGACATTTTTAAATGCAGAATGTAAAGATCGTTTAGTTCAATTAATGAAACGGCCCTGTGTGAATATAATATATAAAAATAAATCAATGATACGGAAATGACAACAAACCAGGGCAGTTATTAATTGCTAATTGCATTTATTCAAAAAAATATGTGATGAGTAGGTATGTAGCTTATTTTAATGAGCTTTAAACAGAGCAGCAGAATATGTAATGTAGCGCACTGAAATGATCTGTCAATCGAAGTCTGCTTACAGCTCATTTCAATACGCTACTTTACATATTCTGCATTGTATGAGTATTAGGGGGAATATCTAAACACAACAAACTCGTAGACATGTTGCAAATTACCACTATCCTCATAAGTCAGTGAAACATAGGGTCGGATGGATGAGAATAGATTGAAATTATTAGTATACTTTTCCAATAGAAATAGCTTTAGTACCATAAAAACCATCCCGTTTTTATATAAAATACATAATAGAAAAGCAATGCACATGTGGTTACTAAATGTTTTTACAGTGCTGTTCAAAATTATTAGAACGAGCTGTGAAAATTTCATCTTTTGTTTATAAAATTTTAAAAACTTGATAAATTGCTATTTTGTTTTTGTTTTCTAATACCTTATTTCCTCCTCCCTAAATGCATATAAGTTTTAGTTATTTCATGAAATATCACTACTTCTTCGAAAGAGTAATTGTTTTGAACAGTATATTCTAGCTGTTCAAAATTATTCGAACGTCTGATGACGAATGTTATATTTAAATGAGAACGAATTGGATTTGTTTTTATTTTGATAAATTTTAATAATTTTAACAGATTAATTTATTTGGTAATTAATTTTTTGGTCTTTGAAGCAGCCAAGCCAACAGTTATGTTCAAGAGCTAAAAGATTACTTTTGATCTTCGCCACCGCAACAATGAAGATCGAAAGGATGGGGTATCCATATGAAAATCGGGCAAAAAAGTATAAATTGTCGATGTTAGGTATCTCAAAACAAAGCATGGCAATGCGCTTGGCCGTTGCAAAAGAGCATATTTCGAAGGTTTCACAATTCTGGGACAGTGTTTTGTGGTCATACAAAATCAAATATGATCTTTTTTTGCATAAAAAAAAGTAAAACAGTGTGAGGACGATCAGCTGAGGCTCTTAAAATTATGAATGACCTACAGAGTGGAAAAAACTGAGGCGGAAATGTGATGGTATGGGGTTGTTTCCCTCTAAAAAAAGTGTTGGTGAAATTGTGTTCATTTTATTAGATTGCTTAAACTTTACTTTTTATTTATTAAGCACTTAAACGTCCCGTATCAAAGCGTGCCAATTATGACAACCCTAGGTATTATTGGACAACGGAATAGAATTTCCTAAGTTCTGTCGACTCATTGAGAACCTGCGTGGTATTTTTGATTAACAAGTATTTAAGAAATGACAAAAAGGAGATGAAATGTTTAAAAGAGAAATTTCTCATTTTTTCCATCACTGAAATTCATTAACTGCTGTATGAATTGATAATTTAAAAATGCCATGTACCGCGTACTCTATTAAACCTATACAACTGCTGAATTCACGAGACAAACAATTGTTCAAACCTGATAAAACTTGGCGTCACATACTTTTTAAGTGATTCATTCGAATACTATCCGCTATGTGTGCGAGGGGAAGAAATTTATGTGTATGTCACAATTATTTGTTATTCTTGGTAAGGCAGACATAATAAATCAAACAATTCTTTCTAGCCACGCATCTGTGATCTGATTTCGTGAAACTTTAGCTGCAAATTATGTCTGCGTCAGATTTACGAATGCTGTTCATGACACGTTCAGGGTAGTGTAGGAATAGCATTCATAAAAATTGTTTAATATCAATGAATAGTTTTACACTTCATGTAAATTTAATAAATATTTTTTTTTAGTTTGATGATTTCATAATGAACATAATTAATATAAATAACTGTACTGTTTTAAGTATTTGAAGTCTTGAATGCAAAGCTAAATATATGCTTTTCTTGATAACCAATGAAAGTTAAAATGTTTCGGCCCCCCCCCCCCCCAAAAAAAAAGTCTGAATAAGTACATTCGAGTCCAATGTTAGTAATTTCAATTGAGAAAAACAACCCGATGGTAGACTTTCGTTATTTAACAATAAAATAGTATAAATCTCTCTGCATTAAATGATCGTCATTTTGGAATTTTCAGATTATGCTTGTTAATTGCACATATTTATGAAATCCGTTACAGTGTTTATTTTAGGCCCCTTTCACATTATGCGGTTTAACCGTTACGGCGCAAAGTTGTTTATTTTTTTTGCCGTGTCATGTTTGCTTTCACACTTGACGATTTGCGCCGTCAGTTTTGAGTGCGGTTTCTAATTTCATAGCTGTTTCAGTATGGATCGGAAACAAATAGCAGCAATATGGACTTACACCCATCAATCAGAAGAAACGAGACTATAATCGCCTCACTTTTTGAAAAACAACGTGCAGATGAATGTCGGAATGTCTGTAGCATCTTTTGATGAATTCCACAACCGAATAAAAAATTATACTCTGCTGCAAAATACTAATATTTGGAACTGCATTCAACCGACAAAAATGGTAGCTGTGACTCTGAAATAACTGTGTTGCCTGTTAAATCATAGGTAGGGGTAAAACGTCCTCCCTCTGCTGTGAGACGAAAGTTTGGAGAGGGGGTGCCAGCTCAGGTGTCGTTCTCGTCGTGTGACCGCGGTTCTAAATGACGAGGTCCGTCCTAAAATAGCCCTCGTGTTGCTTCAAAACGGGACGTTAATATAACTAAACAAAATCGAAAGTAACTGACACTTATTTTTAAATCTTAATCGTTTGTGTTTAAAACATAAAGTGTTATAGGACCTTTTAACAACGAAAAAGCAATAGCGAAGGTGCGACTGTTTATTACTTAGCAAAAACTTATATATATATATATTTTTTTTATAATTACTTAAAATAAGTTCCTCCATGGAAATGGATTTTAAAGTCAGTGTAATATTTAAGCATTGCAAATGTATATATTAATATTATATTACGTAAATCGATTATACATAAGTTGTGGAATATGGATTTCATTTGAGCGCAGGATTTAAAAAATCTAAGCAACCCATTGCAAACAAATGTTATGAAAATTCCCTTCGAAATATCACAGCTTTAAAATCATTTAACATGGCAAATAATCAGATATGCTTTAATCACTTTTTATGACGTTAAAATAGTATACCTTTTTCTTGAAAATTATATGTAAGATACCACGCATTGAAAAAACTATAACGCAATGATTTTGCATGTTTTTTCGTTGTGTTTGTATAAACATAGCAGGGAAATTTCTGTTTGTTTGATGAACAATATTTTAAAAATCCTGTGTGTAAGTATTTAAAGTATAAATCACCCACCAAACATCTCATATTGAGATGGGTTTTGACTATATCTTCTCAATTATTTAAAGTACACTCATGTGCAATATCATGATATATTCATGATTTAAATTTTCAAATAAAATCATAAAAAAATCGGAAACTTTAATGGAATCTCCATAAAGAGTTCAAAATATTGAAGAATTCTATAAGACTGTCGGAATTACTTATGAAAGGTAAAAAGTTTCTTGAAATTGCGACTTCAGAAATAAAACATATGTTGTTATCTTAGAATTCAGTCATGATTATTAGACACTGCTATCCAGATTTTTATTAATTTACATGAAATAGTATATAATTCGTTTCCAATACCTTATACATGGCCGTCTTATCCAAAGGGCAAATTAGGCAGAAGAACAGGGCGCTATTGATCCAAGGGATCATAAAAACTTTCTATACTGATTTTGAACCAAAAAAACTTATTTAATTGTAATTTTAAATATGTTATACAATTTTATATGTTATAATATGGTATAGAACCTAGTTAATAAAATAGCCTAGGAGAATATAATGTTATCAAAACATTATAATGCTCCTGAATTATTTTTTTAGCTAGATATTTTATTTGGGCCATAACACCCAGTTTCCTAGTTAGGGTGCTTATGGAGCGGCAAGCACTAAAAAATCTTAAGACGGCCCTGATCTTACACAATATAAAAATACATAAAATTCGTTAGCATTGGCATATTTCGAAATACAATAAAATAGCTAAATTTTAAATAGGAAAAAATATCAAAAACATTAAAAAATTACAAAGACAATAGTAAAATTAAATTTTGAAGCCTTCTATAAAAATAATGGAATCATTAATTAACTGCAAAAGCTTCGAGAAGGCAAAAAGAACAAGTGACCTTGTGAAGGTGACGGACGGCAGCCGGATGAAATTCGTGCAGTGTGAAAGCGTCAGCATATTTTCATACATTACTACTAAGACCAAGTCGTAACGGCGCCGTTTTTTCCAGTCGCGCACGCGGCTGTTCCAAACCTCAACAAACGGACTCAAACCGCTATCGGCTAGTGAGAAAGCTCCCACTCATTTCTTCAGTTTAACACCAAAAGGCGGCCTAATGCATTCTTGCCGTAACGGTTAAACCGTATAATGTGAAAGGGGCCTTACAATTTTTTATACTATCATTTCCTAACACAAGGACAAATTAAGAAAAACATAAGCTATCTGTTTACCACAAGTATGGTTGCCGAAGAAAATGGCCTCATTAATGTATTTTGCATTTGGTAATGTTAGGAAGAAGTTCATGTAACATTTACATTCTTTTCGACAAATCAAAATTAATAGTTTCCAGCGTCACAGTTACCGTCACTTCAAAGACTTTTCTATGCCTTTTCTTGTGACAAACAAGTTGTACCTACATAAGAACCACACAGCGGGCCCCCCAAAAAAACCCTTGGAAGCTGAATGTATCGGTGCATCTTCCAATTATATGCAGATGACTTGGTAAGTTTTACAGACACAGGGATATGGGGCGGCATTATAATTGGATATGTTTAGCAATATGTTAAATACAGGATGGTCATAAATTATTGGACCCATTTCAAAAAATAATGGAAAAAAAAAATCTTACAACTACGGTTTTTTAAAAAATGAGAGTGCATTTAAAAAGATTTTTTTTTTTTCAGATAGGTAAACGCGCCGTTACGGTGGTCGTAAATTATTAGATATCTCCTATTTTTGATATCCTTTATCTGTGAAACTATTAAAGCTAGTAGAAAAATAAAAGAATGCATTTGTAGGGAATTTTACGCTCTTTAATTTGTTAAATCAATTGTAATTCGAAAACTGAATAGTTTTTTCGAGATATTCAAGGAAATTTTAAAAAAAGAAAACAGAAAACGCCCATCGGCTTCTGCTGATCGGTAGCCATTGCGTATGGAAATCTCGCACTGTAACAAATTTATCTATGTGGCCACCTATCTGGAAAAAAAACTTCTTTTTTATTTGCTCTCTCATTTAAAACAAAAAACCCACAGTTGTAACATTATTAGTTTTTTTTTTTTTTATTAATTTTTGAAATTGGTCCAATAATTTATGACCACCCTGTACTACATACATATGTCTAGCTCTTAATCCATCATACATCGTTAATTTTAAAGAGTTGTAATTACATTTTAGCATTAGAAATGTACATGGCATTCAACAACCGACCGACGTTTGAATGTCAACGAAGTTTGAGGGGGTGGCGATCTAAAAATAACGAGTGACCTCTCCCTTCATTGAACATTTTCTTTTAGTATAAAACTTGTGACTGGTAGAAAGCTTGTCTTTCCAGCAAACATTAATTCTTCACACATTCATAAGCATCAACTTTTGCACATCAACAGTAAATAATACTTCAAAAAATTAGCATTTCCGGAATTAACGATGTTTTTTTTTTTTTTTACTACGAGACTACCTGTCCCAACCCAACCGTTAAATTTGACAAAATAGTGTTGTACTTATATAAACAAATGCCGTTATTTATTTATTTTTTAAAAATGAAATCACTTAGCAGACGGAGTGAAAGGAATAATACTGCAGGCTTCAGCTAAACATTCTGTAAGCAAAAATGGTAAAAATAATAAAATAACATGCTATAATAAAAAAAAATAAAGATGACATTGACGTAAACTAACTACAAATATAGAAAATATTTAGATATATTTGTATTATCTTCCAACAGGGACGCCTTTCTTTGAGATTAAAACATTGAATGCTTTGCGTTGTTGTGCTTTTTTGCGGAATACTGCGTAGAGCATTTTAAATTAAAACAGCATAAATGTGTCCTATGGCTGCAAAAGTGACCATCTCCATTTTTCAAAAAAAGGTTTTTTCAAGAATTTTAAGTCCATTTTACCTTTTTCATACATCGCCACCTAAAACTAAATATTTAAACTCTTCGAATGTCATGTAACTTATTTTTTAAATCTCATTTTGGCTAGATATGACTGGAAATCCACTTTTCCAAAAAGGTTCTTGTTTTGGAGATGGATGCTTTTGCTGCTACACTACACAAATGTTAAAAACACAATTTTAATTACTAGAAAAAAAATTAACAAAATCATGGATGTTTTGAAATATACATATCATAAGTCATAAACATATTCAAAATTGTGCAAGTAATGCTTGACTTGCAATATGAAAAAATTATTAAATGAACATGAAACAGAATGGCATGGAAAACTTTAAAATCTAGTAGAAATCTCAAATTAGTTGAAATTTCCGCCGCTGGGTTATGGGATTTTTCAAACTATGCCGTTCAAACGAAATTACAATTTTTGTCAAATAAACAGCAACACCTTTTTGTCATTTTTTAAATAAATATTAGGTATGCAATTATCTTTCCCTTGCCGTAGTAGACTATAATACATCGTAAAAATTATGAACACACGATACCAACACACATAAAGATACAAAACACATTTATCTGGAACATGAAACAGATCGGATTTAATGTTTGTGTTTTGTTGTTCTACATACATACTTGATTTTTTTAAAAAGAGGTTACGAAAGAAATTTTCCCGAGAAAATGGAACCGTGAGAAATGCAAGACTTCTTGCTCTAACTAAATGTAAGACTTCCTCCGTAAGAGGAGGTGGTAGTGTTGGGGGGGGGGGCCTAATGCTTTCATCAAAATTTTATTCAATGCTTTTACGTTAAAAATTCTTTGATTGCATCTCATCTAATGAAGTCATTGTATTGAATTCCAAATTTCGTTGTTATAAATGTTAATTTAAGAGAATTGTCTACTGTTGAAAAATCAAAACATTGTTTTTAGCACATTGGTTCTGAATCTTTTATCACATTCTCGCATCTCGTTCGTCCCCCTCCCCCTCCAGGGTTTAAGTTGAAATTATCGTTAATCCTCCGAAAACTGAATGCAGAGAGAAAGATAAAAGCTGCTGGTACTTTTTTCTGTGTTTTCTTCAGTCCTCCGGAAGTAAAAAAAAAAAAAAAAAAAAAATGAATACCCAATTTATAATAAACTCAATGAAACCAGCAAAATAAAGGTTATAAATTACTGATTTTTAAATAAATGGATACTATAAGATTTAATGAGAACATGATTTTGTGCGATGATCTTTACGAAAATGTTATGTTCCCATTAAGTGAATAAATTAATCTAAATAAGCGACTATGATTACCAATGTTGCTCATTTACATAATACAAACATTTTGAATAAACGACATTTTTATGTGTACGGACAGATTAAGAATTGTACATACAAGTTTCTTTGAGATATTGGGTTTAATATCTAAAAATGAAAGAAGTCTAAGTTTGCTTCTACATTTTTCCGAAGGTTTCTATTCTCATTTTATAGATAAAACTAGCTGTATGGCCCGGCGTTGCACGGGCTCTCTCGAATAATGGGATATTCCCGGGCGGAGAGAAGTGAGGTCATGTGAGGCCTCGGGATCCATATATTTTCATATATGGATCCGAGGCCCGCCTCTGTTTTTTTTTTTTTTTTCAACGAAAATTGTCACTTACTTTCCCAACAAACGTTACGAAGTTAAATACCTTAATACAAAAAATAAAGAAAACGATTTTTTTTTCCGATATTGATAAATGAAAACACAGAAGCTCTCTAAAAAAGAAATACCAGCTTCCATTAAATAAATAAATGGAAGAACACCGTATGTGAACCATTAGATTTTAAAAGGGGACTTCTGCAGACTCGACTGAAATTACTTTTTTTTTTTTACGTTTTCGATTTGATGAATGGTAGTTGCATTGTTTAGTGTAAAGCCTGAAATTCTGCCATTCACACACTTAAGTTGCAGTAAATCATCAAAGTTTCCGTATGATGCTAGAAGGGGAGTTCTGCACGGAAGAAGATCTTCAATTGACCCTCAAAAGGCTTAAAATTAATTTACATCACTATTTTTTTTACTAATTTTTATTTTTAAATATGAATTTTACTTGAAAACAAATTTTACATTTGGTTTTATTAAAATTTAAATTTATTTGCAAATAAACAAATTTTGAATTCAATTTGAGTTGAATTGTTATTTCTTATTTTTTATTTGTTTATCCTGATTTTTTTAAAAATCTGAATTTTACTTTAAAAGACCAGTAGCTTTCTAAATTTAGATTTCTTTGCAAATAAAGACACTTTTACTTTTATTTGAGTTTCATTGATATCCCAGGCTTCATGGTCATTTTCCCGGAATATTTTTCTTTAAATCTAAAATTTGCTTAAAAACTAATAATTTTAAAATTTATTTGGATTCGTTTAAGTTTACTTTCAAATAAATTAATTTTGAATTTTATTTGAGTTTCCTTGATATTTCTAGCTTCTAGTTATTTTTTCCTTCTTTTTTTTTCTGTTTTAACCGAACAACTTTAAAATTCTATTTTATTTTGAGGCTTTAACTTGAAATGTACTCACAAAAAAATTTTGAATTTTAGTTAAGTTTCATTGGTATTTTTGGTTTTATAGTGATTTTTTCCCTAAAATTCTGCAACTCTTATGTTGTTTGATTTTAAAAAGGGACTTCTGCAAAATTTCAATTTGAGTTTTTGCAAAAATTGAAAATTGTAATATTTTTTTGGTTTTTTTCCATAGGTTCATTTTCTACTGTGAAACACATTAGAGATACCTTCGACCCTAAATTCGATGTTGTTTTCAGCCCATTTTTTTCTCCTGTAAAATTTTAAAAATGTCAGAAGTTTTCTTTTAAAATAAATCAATTCATGTGATTTCTGCTCAATAGATGGCGGCACATGACTGATATAACAGCCATGTGCCGCCGATATTCAATAATGAAAAGCGTAAAAAGCACGAAAATGATTTTCGATGTTTATAAATCAAAACACGGAAGTTTGCTAAAAAAGGAAAAAAAAAAAAACCCTTTTATACAAATTAAAATCAGGTTTCGTTAAATAAATAAACAAAATATTCAAGAGCTTCGGAGTCAAAGTTGTTAATAAACAAAAAAAAAAAAAATGCAAGAAATTCGGTTGTTAAGATGGCAACACGGTTCATTTTGACATTTCTAATTAATATCTTTTTTTTAACTAATTGCAATTTCGGAATTTAAATGGTCGAAGTGGATTCCTTGGATTATTTCCCATCTTTTGATACTTTCAGCTCATTTCAGAATTCAGTGGTTCGTGAGAAGATAGCCAGTCATAGATACGACGAATTTTAATAGTTATGATTGAACAGAAAAAAGCAACTTCAGAAACCATAAAAAATCTCAAAGCTTCAGGGACAATTTAGAAATATCTTTTGGTGCGTCAAAACGTCTCGAAGGCAGAAATCAACATTGATGAAAATGACAAAGCATTTAGAATATCTTGTCATCTACAAAATAGATAATAGACTCTGCAAAAATTTAGGTCTTTTAAAGAGAAACCTTTACACTGAACTTGAAACTCTCTCAGACCCCCTAAATATCTGATTTCAAGAATTTCTCTACTTTTAGCATTTATGCTTGCCAAATTTAAAATTCTCTGAAAATTTTCTGTGTTTCTAGAAATCTGAATATTCAGGACGACAATACCTATGCATCTAAATATTTTTAAATTTTTGTTATTAATTTAAATTGTCAAAAAATATCTAACGATAGCATGTGTTAATGGTAACATAACTGATAAAAATAAAAAAATACTGGGGGCTCATAATAAATTAATGATTTGAATTGTATTTTATTGACTTTTGCTCGGAATATTCGATTACTCTCCATTCAAACACTAGAAGCAGACTTTATATAGTATAGCAGTACTTGGCGTCATATCTAATTTCATGTGCAACAAAAACTGCTTTCACAAATTTTTTTCGTTAAACTTAGAAGGGAAAAACTGCTGTACCCCACAGCATAGCATTTTTTCCTGTGCCAATTTCGGCCATGCAGGACTATTTTTTTATAAGCACACTGAGGTAAAACTTTGTCAGACTTTTGGTTATATTGGCAGCAGGAAAATCAGTGTTGATGTAGTGTATGGGGGCTTTCAAATTTACATGTATGTGTGCAAGATAAATTTGAGAAAACTGAAGTTTTGAAGTAGATGCAATGTACTTAATTGCTACTAATCTAGAAGATGTACAGTGGTGGGGGAAAAAAAGGAGCCACCCAGCATTATTCCATCGCTGCTCATTTTAACTTAAAAACAAAAGGTATCAATTTTCAGGAAATAACGTCTACGAATAGATTCCATGTCTAAAAAGTTCGTAAGGTGTCGTCTACATATTTATAATTCCACTAACTTCAAAATTTCCAATGGCAACACACATTTTTATCAACAGATTTCAAAACTGCATGAAAAGTTATGCTCGGCTACCAAATTTCATTATACAAGCTCAATAACTTTTGAAATTGTAAGCAAATAAAATTTTGCCTCTTTAATGCTAAAGTAAAATTTTGAATTTTTATTGATATCTTGAGAAATAATATAGTTTTTGACCTACAATTTTTTGGTTGTAATAGTTTGAAATATTCTGCACTTATACTTTTGATTTAAAAATAATTTTGAGCACATGAAATATTTTATGATATTTGATGTTTAAAAATTTTTGATAGCAACACTTATAAATTTTTACAGTAATCGATGCAAGTGGCTATTTCACAAGTCCATGCGAAATTTCAGCTTATTCATACGAATAGTTTTGAAGTTACATTACATTTTCTATTTTCGCTGTAATTCGATGCGCTTAAGGGGGTGGCATATATTTTGAAAGTGTTTTCATCAGGGGTGGTACCAGACGGGGGGACCAGGGATGTTGTGCCCACCCCTGTTGGGCAGAAATTTTGTATCCCGTCGGGGGAAAATTTTGTACGGGGTATTCAACTGCAGTTGATAAATAATAATCTGGCGAAAATTTGAGACCAATTTCATTACACTCGTCCCCCTGTACAGCAGGTCGTGCCCCCCTGTTGGGCAAACTCTAGCACCATTTCTGGTTTTTATTATTAAATTTAATCATTATACCACTTTATTTTATAAAATTTAAATATATAAACATTTCACTATTTATATATTTATAAATTAAAGTGGTGTAATATTACACTATTTTTTTTTACGCAGCAAGTTTTACCGATTGTGAAATAATTTAAAATGCTACTACCAGCGTTTAAACGCAAGCAGGGAACTTCTCTATGTGGAGACAAGCCCTTTTATGTCGAGAACACAAAATGTAAAATATCTTCCAATCTATTAATGATATATTAACCAAAATTAATATTCAGGGGTTATTTTTTCATGAGAAATTTATTTATGGCATCCAAAAAGGTGTTGCCACTGAACATTTTGAAGTTGGTTCAATTTAAAATATATAGACGACCCCTTATGAAATTTTCAACCTTGGAATCTTTTAGTATACGTTATTTCCTGTAAAACGGTATCTTTGGTTTTAAAAAGCAATGAACATCGGCGGAATAATGCTGGGTGGCTCCTTTTTATTTCCGTGACTGTACATAACAGCTGCAAAATAGCTGGTTTTTGCATAGGACTGTTGAAAGTTATTAGACCACATTATAATTCCTTAAATTCATTCCATAAAGTTTTTATTTAAAGTTGAAAAGTGTTTAAAATTTGAAAAAAAATATTAAAGCTAAAACAGATGCAACTGAAAACTAACAGCTTGTTTAATGAAATATATACAAGAACATTTTCATTGTCTTTTTGAGAAAACATTATAGGGCTTTTAAAATTTTGCAGTAGTGGTGTAGTTTCTCGAAATAATTTAAGATTTAGCAATTTAGGTGAGCATTTTCATTAATTATTTCGTATATGAATCTGAAAAAAATATAGCATTTATATAATAACTCTGTGAAATGCGTTTAAAAAAATAGTCATTGAAAAGTGACTTTTTTCAATACACATTTTGTTAAATTATCCAAATATATTGGAGATGAATAATAATAAAAATTATAATTTGTATTAAAAATAAAATTTTTACCTCAAGGGTAAAAATGTTTTAACATTGAAAGCTGGATAATTGCTTTTTAAGATTTATTGGGAGGTTTTTGAAATATTTTATACAGTTTCATTTAAGGTGAAATACCAGTTTGTAGTATAATGAACTAAAAACATAATATCTTTGTTGCTTAATTTTTTTAAATATTATATGCAGGGTTGCGGTGATTTAAATCAATTGATTAAAATCACTGATTTAAATCGCGATTTAAATCAACTGATTTTTTTCAAAAAAATCACTGATTTAAATCACTTCATTTTAAATATCAAGTTAATCTGCTTTAATTCAATAAAATTGTTCATGTATCTTTAAATAGTGATTTTAAACTATTTGTAAATTTATATTTAAAGAAAAAAATGTATATTTAAAGAAAGAATATATAGAACATACAATTTTTTTTTTATTGAATTGGTGTAACTAGAGTACTTTCCATATCTTTATTTTTGAGAACACAAGCAAATTAGATTTTAACCCTTTGCGGTGCAAGGCAATAAATGTTTGAAAATATGATGAGAAAACAACATGAATGGGTTTAGTTTATTGTCTAGACATAGAATCTACAAAAAAAGTTTTTTTTAAAAAACTTACTTCATTCCGAGGGGGGTCGTCCCCCTTTTGGGTTACCCCCCTCATGAGAACCCCTTAGGTACAGCCACCTTGATACACTCAAAAATTATTGTTGAATCTTGCAGAAAATTATAAATTAAAAGTTCAAGAATAGTGGAGCAAAATTTTCGAGTTACTTTGCTAAAATTGTTAAACATCCAGAACTGAAAAATTTCTTATCTCCGAGTCAAGGAATTTTCCCAAACTTTATCTCTAATAATTCCTATTCTGAAACAAAATTTCATAAGACTGCTATATACATTCTAAAAGGAGTACTATTAGCCCTATCCTAAACCTATCATTTTCCATTTATAGTTGAATTTAACGGTTGAGAAGCGAGTGAAAATAGGTGTGCCATTAACTGGCACGCTTCGCCGCAAAGGGTTAAATAAATCTCTAATG